>CM060682.1:145852732-146127732 GCA_030686995.1 Artemisia argyi
CACCTATACATAATACATATATGAATAAAATCCATATAATATCATATTATAACCATTTACTTACCTTAGCTTCAATCTAAATTACTATTCATTATTTCACCATCATCATCATCATTCTTCACACTTCCTAAACCATAATCATCACAATACCTATTAACAAAATAAAGCCATAACAATGACAAGGGTTTACATAACCCATTAAACAAACCCAACTCCCCTTCTTAATCATCATATGATCATATCTTTGATTATATGATGAATTCCCACTTTACTCATAAACCCTAACCTCATTTGAATCAAGATAAAAAGTTACTTACTTGTAAGGATGGTTAGTATACGCTTGACTCTTAATTGGAAGCATAATCCTTCATTACTAGCATCATCAAGTTCTCTTCTTTCCCTCTTTTTCTCTCTAAAACCGTCAGCACACACACACACACACACCTAGAACTCTTGTGTAACACCCCGAAACCAGATCAGTGGAAGCATACAAGTCTTGGGGTGCTACTCGATTGTTATCACAACACAAGGTACAAAGAACGTTTTTACTTAAACCGTTTTTAGAAGAAATTTTATAGTTGAAAACATTCAATTTACATAATTTAAAAATAGTTCAGAAAATATAGGTCCAAAAAGGTTTTAAAGCGGTCCCAAATAGTTTTCAGAGTCATCTATGACCATGCCATGCCCTTCGCCAAGCTCCTACAAAAGTAATGTATGCATCAGAAAAGACCTGAGATAAAACATGTTAGAAGTCAACACAAAGGTTGAGTGAATTCATAGGCTTAAAGTAAAGCAGTTGATCACAATATTTCAAGTTTAAGAGAAAGTGGGCTACGTTGTTATACACCCGAAGTCTACCACTGCACTAAGCTCATGACACATAAAGTGTTAACCGGTACCAATAACATTGGTATAAGTCAAAAATAACCGCAGAATTTCATAATATAGCAAATGCCCCCAAAGCTAGGTACATGCCAGATACCTAGTGAAATCGAATATAGTACATCACATGCGGACTGTACTTAGTCAACATGGCAGGAGGGTCAATTCCTATAGGCCTATATCCCTATATTCCTGCTCACTCGCAAGTGATTAATGGTGCATGATCCGAGGGAATTAGTTGTGGCAAAAGTGGTACTTAGTGCATATCAGATGTTCAACAAAGTTTTCAGTTCAAATAACAGTTTTCAAACAATTGTGACCATAGTAAAGCAGTAGCATGTATCTCACCCCAAGTAGTTTGCAAAGCAGTTAAGATAGATAAAAGTGAGGCTATGAACTCACTTGAGTATGCAGCAATGCAAGGTATTACAACTAGTATCAACTAGTAAAACATAACGGCATCAAAAGTAGAAGAGCACAACGGCATTCAGAAGTACAAGCATAATGGTATTGGATCGGCACAACCTAATAAGTATCGTGTTTCATAAATAATCCTCAAGTAAATGATAAAGTAGTGTTCGTTGAATACTCGTGTTATTATAAAAAGTGTTAATACAAATATCGCCTAAAAACGTTATTTATATTTTACGATCTTTGCTAAGTTTTGTTAATGACAAAGTATGAACTTTAGCTATGAGTAAATCATCACTTTAAGTGTTTATTTCTTGTTTAAACTAAGGTTTACATTTTCTTTTAAATAAAACATTGTTTTTATTTCTTAAATTAGAAAGAGTCTTGTCACATCACATTTATTTCTTTAAATAGAAATATCACATCACATTTATGGTAAGTTTGTCATTATACATTTATGGAAAGAAAGTGTGTTTGACTAACCATAAGTTTTCTTGTGCAAGTTTGTGTTTGACTAGTATTTATATGATGTGACCTTGTTTGGTTTGGAAGATTTATTGAAAAACCAACTGCAGCCCTGACGGAACCCTGGGGGTACACGGGCGGTGTCACAACTCACCATTTCAGGTCATTTCAGGTCATTTCCCGAACTTTGGAAAAACACTATTCATCAAACACTATTCATCAGTTTACTATTCATCATTTTTGGTGTCAGTTTGACATTCCGAGAAGCATTCAGAAATTTTACTATTCACGGAACACTATTCATTGCGGGAAAAGATTTCATCATTCACGTGCATTACACATTTCATCGTAAATTTAGTTTACGGGTATTCAAATTCGCGTAACCGTATTGGTTCAGGTGCGAATTCATGCATTATCAGTAATGACATTTCATACGGACTGGAGATAGTCTGCATATCATCAGTAGGTCATTTACATGTTATACCACTCTTAGGATTTTCAAATTTTTATATTCGATACATTTAACGTTTTCCTTATAATTATTTATAAATAAACGTTAACACACGGTTTATACGCGACGAATATATCTAAATATTCCCACAATGGTCCCGACATATTTTTATATCCATTTTAACATCATAAAAGTTATAACATTCAGTTACCCAGTATTTTGGAAATTTATTTTATTTATAACGTAAGCTTATGAATATTACGACGGTTTTCGTGAAAACTAAACAATAATCACCCGATCACTCAGTAATTGTACCCAATATATTTTTAACATATTTACAACTTTATTAAGTCCCGATTAACTTCGTTAATATTTATTTCTAGCAAACCCGGTACCCGATTACAACTAAACTAATTATATAACTACACAAATGATACTATACTTATAATTAGCAACTCAAATCCTATTTTTCTTCTTTCTTTTATACCAAAACCGGCCACATGCCCCCCCCCCCCTCTAGACCATGTGCATTTTTTTTTTAACCTCAAGTGTTTAATACATTTTAACTTAAGTTATATTTCACATAAATATCTAAAAACACCTTTTACAAAACACATAATAAAATTTGAGATCAAAAATTCATTTTCTCATCTCTTCTCTCTAAACTCACGACCCAAATCCATAATCCATGATCAAGTGAAGGTTTTCAAAAGTTTAAAGCACCAAAGTTATTCATTTTGTGGTTCTAATCAAGAATATTGCATCAAACACACAAGAAATCCAAGGTTTCTAGTCATCTAATCATCTCATTTTATCAAGTAAGTTATCAACTTTATTTTTACATGAATCATCTTATATTTACTTGTATTGCATGAGTTCCATGCTAAAAACCATGTACAACTAGCTATACCACCATTTATTTTGTCAAGAATGGAACATACAAACCCTAACTTTTTATTTATGAATTCCCTTGCTATAATAACTTGGTTAGGAGCCCATGGCACCCTAAGAAGGTGTATGGTAGGATTAGATTAGCTATGTGGTGATTACAAGAGATTTGGTTGAAGAAGAAACTAGTTTTGGACATGAAAAATGGATTTCTAACAAGTATTTATACATGCTGTCCCATTTTTGTAAATCCAGGAAAATCAGTAAATACAAAGTAAACTTTGGCAAAATTTTTAGAAAATACTTTCAAAAACGAATCCGTAGGCGAAAGAACGGATTAAAACGAGTTTATAACGAAGGAGATATGATTTTTGCTAGTTTAACGACGAAAACTATTTCCTGAAAATTGTACATGCTGTCCCACGATTTTCAATGGGCAATCTGAGGTGTAAAACTTGATCTAGCCATCCCGACTTATCAAAAATATATTAGTATGTTGTCCCACGATTTCGGGGATATAAAGAACGTACAAAACAAGCTTATAACGACCAAGATATACACGTTTCAAAATCGGCGAAACTCTATTTATTTCCATCAGCTTTTTAGCAAAATATTACTAAGTATAGAAAAACAGTTTTTGTAAGACATCATGTTGAGAGCCAATTTACTCATTGATAAACTCATTTCTGGAAAATTTACACCATTGACAGAAAGTTAGTTCACCCAGCCTAGTTTTCAAAACATCCAGCCGTTTGTCAAAAGGATTTATAACGAACAACTTATGGACTTCCAAACTTTCCCGAAAACTGCCCAGAATCTGCCAAAACAGCCCAAACACCTCACTTGACGGCTAATTATCTTTATGATCGAGACCTGTATGGACAAACTTCACTTCTGTGACTTTTTAGATATGGTGAAAATCTTCTCAAAACTACTGAGCTTCTTTCCTAACTCTTAATATTCACTATTTCATGACTAGTTTTATGAGACCGTTTTGTCACTAATAGAAGTAATAATACTTCTACGTACTAAATTCTAGATTTTCTAGAAATATTAACCAAGTACCCAATTTCATAACTAATGATGTATTAGTGATTACAAGTATATTTTCATTACTACAAGGCGTTATTTCAAGGATTTCAAACCGAGGATTTCAACACAAACATTGGTACATACGATATATATATAAGTATATATATTACAACTAGTTTATTTTTCTAATAGCCATATTTTCCTAAGTCTTGGAATATATACTTTTGATAACAACAAGTGTTTTTCAAAGAGTAGAGTGGTATAGGAAACATGTGCATGGACATTCATAACATCATTTCATGATCTAAAGTAGATCGTTCATCATTCATATTAGGTTGCGGCTAGTGTGCGCGCCTTGTTTTTCAGCTCATTACATGTTCATGCTACCATCATATTGGGTTGCAGCAGCTAATTGTTCATTGGTGTTCATTTCATTTCATCACAGTTTCATCAGTTAAGGTGAGTTTTCATAGCCCCGTTTTCAATTCAACATTTTTGATTGTTTTCAAATCCCACGGGGGGGGGGGGGGGGGAATACATTGCATCAATCATTTTAGTACGAGCCCAAGTATTCAAACATATGTACATTGCTTAAGTTACCTTGCCATGTGATAAGTCCCCTGTATCATCATGAACCGTTAATTTACCGTTAAGCGAGAGTGAGTGGATAGATCTATCGAGGGTGACGCCTCCATCCGTGGTAGTGATTACCAACAGTAAGCGGATGCATGTCATGTCTTTTACATTTGAGTGTTTCGGCAGAACATTCAGGAGGGGCATAGAGTTTCATCAGTCATAGCTTCGGTGTCATGAGCTTAAGGCTATTGTACAATTTTCATGAGATTTTTATCTTGCACTTTTACTTGTGGTGGCCGTACATCATTACATTTTACAAACCTATGGAATTCACCAACATTCGTGTTGACGTTTTAGCAATGTATTTCAGGTTATTAAGGTAGCTCATGTGACATGCATTTGGACCTTCATGGAGTCGCGGAGTCGACGCGTCTCATCATTATTTCATGCACTTATGTAAACATTTGATCTAGTATGACTTGTTTTTCATAAACATGCAACACATTTTGGGGACCTCATTTTGTAAACTCTGGATTATTTCAATGATCAAATGCAGTATTTTCCAAACGACACTTTAGGTCGTTCAATGTAACTGTAACTGTGGTGCTATGACAGACACCCCCAGGTATTCCATTCCGCTGCAAGTCAGGTAAATTGGGGGTGTGACAGATTGGCATCAGAGCTAAGGTTATAGCGAACTAGGATGTATCTTGGACCCTAGACTATAACCGCATCATCATAGCATCTCATCATTTCATCATAAGTGCATAATCATGATACATGTTGTTTCATACATACCCTGTGCGAGTTATTTATACTCATATCCGTATATGTATATCATTTTATTGACCTGGTTCACAAGTGACATGTCTTCAGATACTCACCCTGACATCTTTTTATCGGATTCCGACATTGAAGATGCCTTGTCATCTTCCACTACCATTATACCACCAGTTGCACTTACACCACCATTAGCACTATTGATTTGCCATAGGAACAGGGTTTTCCTATCATTCAGCCCGTACATAGAATGCCTTTTGGTAGTGTATTCAGAATTAATCTAAATGGACTTATTAGGATGCTTATTGCAAGGAAGATAGTGTGTTTTCTTTCCATCACTAGTAGGGCACTTACTACTCAGGTACTATCACCACCATCAGTTACTTATTACACTATTGGCCTTCCCACAGTGTGTACTTTAGTTTTACCTTTTGGATGTCGCGAGGTAGCACGAAAGAGGGTAGTATTTCATTCACTGGTACCATCATTGTCATTTTCCTTTTCCATTCCCACTTGCCATGAACTAGATGACACCTAGTAGATAACACAAATATCACGGACTCAACAGAAACATCCGCAGATTCTTTAGGAATGGTTCAGAACCTACATTATCTAAGATTTGATAGATGCGCAACTTCAGACACCACTTCAGGACTATCTCGACCTTATGATGCCACAAACCTGATTTCACACAGAGGGACACCAGGAAGTCCCTAGACCAGATTTATATCCTCACTAGCTTTTACTATTATCCTAGCCACAGAAGGTGTGGAACAACAATCTAGGTTGCAATGCTGCTCAACAATCACCCAAAGGACAAGAAATGAATAGAGCCTTTGCTGCAGAACCGCACACAAAGAGAAGGTATATTGGAAAGTTACCTTACTACAACCTGTGTAATCAATATCACCGAGGTCATTGCAGTGAACCGTGTGGAGTGTGCAAGAAGCGGGGTCATGGGACTGAAGACTGTAGAAAACTCACAAATCAGAAAATCCCAGGGAGTTGCTTCAAATGTGGAAACTTTGGGCATTTCAAGAATGACTGCCCGGAGCTAAGGGACAAGAAAAATCAGGAACTTGGAATCAAGACTAAATCGCTTGAGGAATAGCGTGAGCTGTTGAAAGAGAACAGTCAGGATATTAGCAACATCAAGGATAACAACAATACTTCAGCAGCAGGAGCTTTGTTTCAATATATAAACCGTAGTTCGAGCCCTTTAGGGTTGTATCTTTCCTTTTGTACTTACCGTTGGTACGATGACATGACCTAGTGGTATTAAGCACTTTCCTATCCAATGTAGTATCTATCCTTTGTTACCTAGGTGATAATCATAACCTTCGTTTACTCCATTTTCTATCCCAATTGCTCAGACTTCAATCGTTTCGCAACATTATAGCATTGTCTCATCAGGAATTAGGTTGATTTCGTTTTTGACGAATTAGTAGACTATTACCATTCGACAAGATTCACCCACGTATCCAATACACCATTCAAGCTATTTTACTATCATATGGGGAAACGACTTTACAGAAAAATTTCTGAAGTAAGCTATTTTATTAACATCCTATAAATTGATTTTCTGTCATTACACCAAGTATTTACTATTGTTACGCGAAGCAATTTTCATGTTACTTGAAAGAAAATATCAGGACACCATTTTTATAACAATGCGTTGAACACCATCTAAAACTTTTGATAAAAGTTATGATATTTTGACAAAATCCAACATCGCATCATTAGTCCTCAATTATACATAGCCTGATCACCTATGTAAAATTCAGGAAGGATTATGCCATGAAGGAAATAATTACCTTTTCAAAGGATTGTTAATAACAATCTTCATTTAAAAGTTTTTGTAAACAAAGGAACTCTTTCATAAACATCCCTTTTGCCGAACTATCCCTGGATACTTACCCCACCAGTCACTCATTCAGACATTAAGTTGGATTTTCCCATTGACTTCCCTAGAAGAGACTTTCCATATCAATTACATGCAGGATTCCTTTATACAATAAAAGCAATGAAAGGATTACAGAACTACTAACCAGAACTAGAAGTATATAGAGAGAGAATTCATAACTCAACAACAATCCTAAGATACTGCGAGACTATCCGAATCACCATCTCTGACTTAGTTGTCAAATTCTATCGTTTAAGGGTACTAGCTAGACTGAGCTACAGGATGGAACTCAATATAAATGTCCGCAGGACAACACAATAGAAATAAACCAAGCTTCTAATTGAGACTATAGAGCATTTCATTTAAACATGGCCTCATCTATACAAAAACTTTTCTGCAGTAAGTTTTCACAAAGGACAATTGTTTGAAACAAGAATATCAATGTAGATTCCTCTAAGGCATTATGTTTAGAAATTTCAGATAACCTCACCTTCATACCAAGCAAGGGATCAAACCAGAACATATCTCCTCATCTACATGGGAAAACAGAATAGACATTCATCGACAAAACATCAAGTGATACCTTCGTCTTGCCAATTACAACGATAAACTATTTCAGGACTTAAGTTAGTCTAAATACCTATGCTTGTAGTTATGCCAGATAACCATCAATAGACATTATCCAACCTCAGGAACTAAGTGTTAGACATCGATGCATTTAAGCGAACATTTCCTATTCTACCATTTTATCCATGTCAGTGTTTTCACTTTTAAATAAAGTTGATGCGTTTACATAAATCACATACCTTGTGGAAAAATGATTTCTGAAATTCCTATTCTGAACAAGTATGATTCTTTTTGGTCAAACTTTAGCAACACTATTGTACAATGAGAAATATACATAAACATCAAACTTTGGTAAGCAGTCTTAACCACAACATGTTTGAAAACATTTTTCTACTTCATAACTACTGAAATTTTGAATCATCAGGAAAAATATTACTTAGTAAATCATTTGCTCCATTTTTCTAAGTTCGTTTATTCAGAAAAAGATTTCAACCAAAACTCACAATCGCGAGACAAATTTCCAGAACCAACTTCCCTACAACATCGCTTATGCATTTAGGATTTGTGACTGGACAATAGAGAATATTTGGAATATGTGATGAAGGAATTAGGAGGAACATCACAAATTGATCACGAACTTCAGTAGTGAAGACCAGACCCACTAGACAAAGAAGGACATATGTCTTATCATCCGTTGGAACAAAACACAAGGAATCAAATTGTTACCTATATTCTATCCCTTCAGATAACGCCAAGTTCGAAGGACCGAACGTTATGGAATTAGTCACAAAGGTTTATTGTACCCATTTCAGTTTTTCCTGTTAAGGAAACCGATTCAACTTGGACTTCAGGTAATCGTTTCAGGATTTCCTTCAGAAACCCATTTAGATGTGAACATCACCTATCACCCTCAGACCAATGGTCAAAGCGAGAGAACAATTCAAACATATGAAAGTATACTCAGAGCGTGAGTGATTAACCCTAGAAATGGTTGGACTAATCACTCAACATAAATCAAATTCATCTACAACAATAGTTATCACAACAACAACGGGAAACTGGCAGAAGTTAGGTTGATACATAACACACATCATTTGGATTGGATATCCTGAACAACAAACCATCCAGATTCAAGTGGGAGAACAAACTAAGTTAAAAGCATTGCCTTGGATTGGCATGATACAAATTGGATAACAAGAAAGGTTGAACCTTTAGCATATTGGACTATTTAAGATTCATTTTAGAATCGACCAACTAGCATACAAACTTGAGTTCTGGCATAATTCAGCAGTATATATTACCAGTACCACATTTAAAACATTAAGAAGCGCAGACCATCTATTGATGGGCCAAACTTGGAAAAAGCTCAACTCATTAGTTCAGTAGGCATTCATGAGATAACCAGAAATTTTCTACAAGTCAAGAATCAGTTACAAGTTCAATAAGTCGTAAACCATTAAAACTTCAAGTTCTGCAGAGTTAGCAGAAAGTTCTGCCTAGGAAAGGCATGTTATCGTTCAGAAAACTTGGAAAGTTACACCAATATACACTGGACCATTTATATTTTGACAGAGAAGGCATAGTGGCCGTCAGACTTGAACATTGCCAGAGAACAACAGGATAACACGAACATATTTCACATTTTCAGATCCCCAGAAATGACTTTCAGATGAGTCACTCATGATTCCATTGGAAGGGATCCAACCCAAATGACAATCTCAGACCTTGTAAGAGAACCAACAGAAACCATGGACCGTGTGGTCAAACAGTTGAATCAGAGTCGAATTCCTATCGTTAGAGTTCGCTGGAATTCTCGAATATCATCACCTTTTCACCAATACATTCTCAGATACCAACATAAACTGAACTTCGGGACGAAGTTCCTTTTAGAGGGGAAGACTGTCACAACTCACCATTTCAGGTCATTTCAGGTCATTTCCCGAACTTTGGGAAAACACTATTCATCGAACACTATTCATCAAAACACTATTCATCAGTTTACTATTCATCATTTTTTGTGTCAGTTTGACATTCCGAGAAGCATTCAGAAATTTTACTATTCACGGAACACTATTTATTGCGGGAAAAGATTTCATCATTCACGTGCATTACACATTTCATCGTAAATTTAGTTTACGGGTATTCAAATTCGCGTAACCGTATTGGTTCAGGTGCGAATTCATGCATTATCAGTAATGACATTTCATACGGACTGGAGATAGTCTGCATATCATCAGTAGGTCATTTACATGTTATACCACTCTTAGGATTTTCAAATTTTTATATTCGATACATTTAACGTTTTCCTTATAATTATTTATAAATAAACGTTAACACACGGTTTATACGCGACGAATATATCTAAATATTCCCACAATGGTCCCGACATATTTTTATATCCATTTTAACATCATAAAAGTTATAACATTCAGTTACCCAGTATTTTGGAAATTTATTTTATTTATAACGTAAGCTTATGAATATTACGACGGTTTTCGTGAAAACTAAACAATAATCACTCGATCACTCAGTAATTGTACCCAATATATTTTTAACATATTTACAACTTTATTAAGTCCCGATTAACTTCGTTAATATTTATTTCTAGCAAACCCGGTACCTGATTACAACTAAACTAATTATATAACTACACAAATGATACTATACTTATAATTAGCAACTCAAATCCTATTTTTCTTCTTTCTTTTTTACCAAAACCGGCCACATGCCCCCCCCCCCTCTAGACCATGTGCATTTTTTTTTAACCTCAAGTGTTTAATACATTTTAACTTAAGTTATATTTCACATAAATATCTAAAAACACCTTTTACAAAACACATAATAAAATTTGAGATCAAAAATTCATTTTCTCATCTCTTCTCTCTAAACTCACGACCCAAATCCATAATCCATGATCAAGTGAAGGTTTTCAAAAGTTTAAAGCACCAAAGTTATTCATTTTGTGGTTCTAATCAAGAATATTGCATCAAACACACAAGAAATCCAAGGTTTCTAGTCATCTAATCATCTCATTTTATCAAGTAAGTTATCAACTTTATTTTTACATGAATCATCTTATATTTACTTGTATTGCATGAGTTCCATGCTAAAAACCATGTACAACTAGCTATACCACCATTTATTTTGTCAAGAATGGAACATACAAACCCTAACTTTTTATTTATGAATTCCCTTGCTATAATAACTTGGTTAGGAGCCCATGGCACCCTAAGAAGGTGTATGGTAGGATTAGATTAGCTATGTGGTGATTACAAGAGATTTGGTTGAAGAAGAAACTAGTTTTGGACATGAAAAATGGATTTCTAACAAGTATTTATACATGCTGTCCCATTTTTGTAAATCCAGGAAAATCAGTAAATACAAAGTAAACTTTGGCAAAATTTTTAGAAAATACTTTCAAAAACGAATCCGTAGGCGAAAGAACGGATTAAAACGAGTTTATAACGAAGGAGATATGATTTTTGCTAGTTTAACGACGAAAACTATTTCCTGAAAATTGTACATGCTGTCCCACGATTTTCAATGGGCAATCTGAGGTGTAAAACTTGATCTAGCCATCCCGACTTATCAAAAATATATTAGTATGTTGTCCCACGATTTCGGGGATATAAAGAACGTACAAAACAAGCTTATAACGACCAAGATATACACGTTTCAAAATCGGCGAAACTCTATTTATTTCCATCAGCTTTTTAGCAAAATATTACTAAGTATAGAAAAACAGTTTTTGTAAGACATCATGTTGAGAGCCAATTTACTCATTGATAAACTCATTTCTGGAAAATTTACACCATTGACAGAAAGTTAGTTCACCCAGCCTAGTTTTCAAAACATCCAGCCGTTTGTCAAAAGGATTTATAACGAACAACTTATGGACTTCCAAACTTTCCCGAAAACTGCCCAGAATCTGCCAAAACAGCCCAAACACCTCACTTGACGGCTAATTATCTTTATGATCGAGACCTGTATGGACAAACTTCACTTCTGTGACTTTTTAGATATGGTGAAAATCTTCTCAAAACTACTGAGCTTCTTTCCTAACTCTTAATATTCACTATTTCATGACTAGTTTTATGAGACCGTTTTGTCACTAATAGAAGTAATAATACTTCTACGTACTAAATTCTAGATTTTCTAGAAATATTAACCAAGTACCCAATTTCATAACTAATGATGTATTAGTGATTACAAGTATATTTTCATTACTACAAGGCGTTATTTCAAGGATTTCAAACCGAGGATTTCAACACAAACATTGGTACATATGATATATATATAAGTATATATATTACAACTAGTTTATTTTTCTAATAGCCATATTTTCCTAAGTCTTGGAATATATACTTTTGATAACAACAAGTGTTTTTCAAAGAGTAGAGTGGTATAGGAAACATGTGCATGGACATTCATAACATCATTTCATGATCTAAAGTAGATCGTTCATCATTCATATTAGGTTGCGGCTAGTGTGCGCGCCTTGTTTTTCAGCTCATTACATGTTCATGCTACCATCATATTGGGTTGCAGCAGCTAATTGTTCATTGGTGTTCATTTCATTTCATCACAGTTTCATCAGTTAAGGTGAGTTTTCATAGCCCCGTTTTCAATTCAACATTTTTGATTGTTTTCAAATCCCACGGGGGGGGGGGGGGGGGAATACATTGCATCAATCATTTTAGTACGAGCCCAAGTATTCAAACATATGTACATTGCTTAAGTTACCTTGCCATGTGATAAGTCCCCTGTATCATCATGAACCGTTAATTTACCGTTAAGCGAGAGTGAGTGAATAGATCTATCGAGGGTGACGCCTCCATCCGTGGTAGTGATTACCAACAGTAAGCGGATGCATGTCATGTCTTTTACATTTGAGTGTTTCGGCAGAACATTCAGGAGGGGCATAGAGTTTCATCAGTCATAGCTTCGGTGTCATGAGCTTAAGGCTATTGTACAATTTTCATGAGATTTTTATCTTGCACTTTTACTTGTGGTGGCCGTACATCATTACATTTTACAAACCTATGGAATTCACCAACATTCGTGTTGACGTTTTAGCAATGTATTTCAGGTTATTAAGGTAGCTCATGTGACATGCATTTGGACCTTCATGGAGTCGCGGAGTCGACGCGTCTCATCATTATTTCATGCACTTATGTAAACATTTGATCTAGTATGACTTGTTTTTCATAAACATGCAACACATTTTGGGGACCTCATTTTGTAAACTCTGGATTATTTCAATGATCAAATGCAGTATTTTCCAAACGACACTTTAGGTCGTTCAATGTAACTGTAACTGTGGTGCTATGACAGACACCCCCAGGTATTCCATTCCGCTGCAAGTCAGGTAAATTGGGGGTGTGACAGATTGGCATCAGAGCTAAGGTTATAGCGAACTAGGATGTATCTTGGACCCTAGACTATAACCGCATCATCATAGCATCTCATCATTTCATCATAAGTGCATAATCATGATACATGTTGTTTCATACATACCCTGTGCGAGTTATTTATACTCATATCCGTATATGTATATCATTTTATTGACCTGGTTCACAAGTGACATGTCTTCAGATACTCACCCTGACATCTTTTTATCGGATTCCGACATTGAAGATGCCTTGTCATCTTCCACTACCATTATACCACCAGTTGCACTTACACCACCATTAGCACTATTGATTTGCCATAGGAACAGGGTTTTCCTATCATTCAGCCCGTACATAGAATGCCTTTTGGTAGTGTATTCAGAATTAATCTAAATGGACTTATTAGGATGCTTATTGCAAGGAAGATAGTGTGTTTTCTTTCCATCACTAGTAGGGCACTTACTACTTAGGTACTATCACCACCATCAGTTACTTATTACACTATTGGCCTTCCCACAGTGTGTACTTTAGTTTTACCTTTTGGATGTCATGAGGTAGCACGAAAGAGGGTAGTATTTCATTCACTGGTACCATCATTGTCATTTTCCTTTTCCATTCCCACTTGCCATGAACTAGATGACACCTAGTAGATAACACAAATATCACGGACTCAACAGAAACATCCGCAGATTCTTCAGGAATGGTTCAGAACCTACATTATCTAAGATTTGATAGATGCGCAACTTCAGACACCACTTCAGGACTATCTCGACCTTATGATGCCACAAACCTGATTTCACACAGAGGGACACCAGGAAGTCCCTAGACCAGATTTATATCCTCACTAGCTTTTACTATTATCCTAGCCACAGAAGGTGTGGAACAACAATCTAGGTTGCAATGCTGCTCAACAATCACCCAAAGGACAAGAAATGAATAGAGCCTTTGCTGCAGAACCGCACACAAAGAGAAGGTATATTGGAAAGTTACCTTACTACAACCTGTGTAATCAATATCACCGAGGTCATTGCAGTGAACCGTGTGGAGTGTGCAAGAAGCGGGGTCATGGGACTGAAGACTGTAGAAAACTCACAAATCAGAAAATCCCAGGGAGTTGCTTCAAATGTGGAAACTTTGGGCATTTCAAGAATGACTGCCCGGAGCTAAGGGACAAGAAAAATCAGGAACTTGGAATCAAGACTAAATCGCTTGAGGAATAACGTGAGCTGTTGAAAGAGAACAGTCAGGATATTAGCAACATCAAGGATAACAACAATACTTCAGCAGCAGGAGCTTTGTTTCAATATATAAACCGTAGTTCGAGCCCTTTAGGGTTGTATCTTTCCTTTTGTACTTACCGTTGGTACGATGACATGACCTAGTGGTATTAAGCACTTTCCTATCCAATGTAGTATCTATCCTTTGTTACCTAGGTGATAATCATAACCTTCGTTTACTCCATTTTCTATCCCAATTGCTCAGACTTCAATCGTTTCGCAACATTATAGCATTGTCTCATCAGGAATTAGGTTGATTTCGTTTTTGACGAATTAGTAGACTATTACCATTCGACAAGATTCACCCACGTATCCAATACACCATTCAAGCTATTTTACTATCATATGGGGAAACGACTTTACAGAAAAATTTCTGAAGTAAGCTATTTTATTAACATCCTATAAATTGATTTTCTGTCATTACACCAAGTATTTACTATTGTTACGCGAAGCAATTTTCATGTTACTTGAAAGAAAATATCAGGACACCATTTTTATAACAATGCGTTGAACACCATCTAAAACTTTTGATAAAAGTTATGATATTTTGACAAAATCCAACATCGCATCATTAGTCCTCAATTATACATAGCCTGATCACCTATGTAAAATTCAGGAAGGATTATGCCATGAAGGAAATAATTACCTTTTCAAAGGATTGTTAATAACAATCTTCATTTAAAAGTTTTTGTAAACAAAGGAACTCTTTCATAAACATCCCTTTTGCCGAACTATCCCTGGATACTTACCCCACCAGTCACTCATTCAGACATTAAGTTGGATTTTCCCATTGACTTCCCTAGAAGAGACTTTCCATATCAATTACATGCAGGATTCCTTTATACAATAAAAGCAATGAAAGGATTACAGAACTACTAACCAGAACTAGAAGTATATAGAGAGAGAATTCATAACTCACCAACAATCCTAAGATACTGCGAGACTATCCGAATCACCATCTCTGACTTAGTTGTCAAATTCTATCGTTTAAGGGTACTAGCTAGACTGAGCTACAGGATGGAACTCAATATAAATGTCCGCAGGACAACACAATAGAAATAAACCAAGCTTCTAATTGAGACTATAGAGCATTTCATTTAAACATGGCCTCATCTATACAAAAACTTTTCTGCAGTAAGTTTTCACAAAGGACAATTGTTTGAAACAAGAATATCAATGTAGATTCCTCTAAGGCATTATGTTTAGAAATTTCAGATAACCTCACCTTCATACCAAGCAAGGGATCAAACCAGAACATATCTCCTCATCTACATGGGAAAACAGAATAGACATTCATCGACACAACATCAAGTGATACCTTCGTCTTGCCAATTACAACGATAAACTATTTCAGAACTTAAGTTAGTCTAAATACCTATGCTTGTAGTTATGCCAGATAACCATCAATAGACATTATCCAACCTCAGGAACTAAGTGTTAGACATCGATGCATTTAAGCGAATATTTCCTATTCTACCATTTTATCCATGTCAGTGTTTTCACTTTTAAATAAAGTTGATACGTTTACATAAATCACATACCTTGTGGAAAAATGATTTCTGAAATTCCTATTCTGAACAAGTATGATTCTTTTTGGTCAAACTTTAGCAACACTATTGTACAATGAGAAATATACATAAACATCAAACTTTGGTAAGCAGTCTTAACCACAACATGTTTGAAAACATTTTTCTACTTCATAACTACTGAAATTTTGAATCATCAGGAAAAATATTACTTAGTAAATCATTTGCTCCATTTTTCTAAGTTCGTTTATTCAGAAAAAGATTTCAACCAAAACTCACAATCGCGAGACAAATTTCCAGAACCAACTTCCCTACAACATCGCTTATGCATTTAGGATTTGTGACTGGACAATAGAGAATATTTGGAATATGTGATGAAGGAATTAGGAGGAACATCACAAATTGATCACGAACTTCAGTAGTGAAGACCAGACCCACTAGACAAAGAAGGACATATGTCTTATCATCCGTTGGAACAAAACACAAGGAATCAAATTGTTACCTATATTCTATCCCTTCAGATAACGCCAAGTTCGAAGGACCGAACGTTATGGAATTAGTCACAAAGGTTTATTGTACCCATTTCAGTTTTTCCTGTTAAGGAAACCGATTCAACTTGGACTTCAGGTAATCGTTTCAGGATTTCCTTCAGAAACCCATTTAGATGTGAACATCACCTATCACCCTCAGACCAATGGTCAAAGCGAGAGAACAATTCAAACATATGAAAGTATACTCAGAGCGTGAGTGATTAACCCTAGAAATGGTTGGACTAATCACTCAACATAAATCAAATTCATCTACAACAATAGTTATCACAACAACAACGGGAAACTGGCAGAAGTTAGGTTGATACATAACACACATCATTTGGATTGGATATCCTGAACAACAAACCATCCAGATTCAAGTGGGAGAACAAACTAAGTTAAAAGCATTGCCTTGGATTGGCATGATACAAATTGGATAACAAGAAAGGTTGAACCTTTAGCATATTGGACTATTTAAGATTCATTTTAGAATCGACCAACTAGCATACAAACTTGAGTTCTGGCATAATTCAGCAGTATATATTACCAGTACCACATTTAAAACATTAAGAAGCGCAGACCATCTATTGATGGGCCAAACTTGGAAAAAGCTCAACTCATTAGTTCAGTAGGCATTCATGAGATAACCAGAAATTTTCTACAAGTCAAGAATCAGTTACAAGTTCAATAAGTCGTAAACCATTAAAACTTCAAGTTCTGCAGAGTTAGCAGAAAGTTCTGCCTAGGAAAGGCATGTTATCGTTCAGAAAACTTGGAAAGTTACACCAATATACACTGGACCATTTATATTTTGATAGAGAAGGCATAGTGGCCGTCAGACTTGAACATTGCCAGAGAACAACAGGATAACACGAACATATTTCACATTTTCAGATCCCCAGAAATGACTTTCAGATGAGTCACTCATGATTCCATTGGAAGGGATCCAACCCAAATGACAATCTCAGACCTTGTAAGAGAACCAACAGAAACCATGGACCGTGTGGTCAAACAGTTGAATCAGAGTCGAATTCCTATCGTTAGAGTTCACTGGAATTCTCGAATATCATCATCTTTTCACCAATACATTCTCAGATACCAACATAAACTGAACTTCAGGACGAAGTTCCTTTTAGAGGGGAAGACTGTCACAACTCACCATTTCAGGTCATTTCCCGAACTTTGGAAAAACACTATTCATCAGTTTACTATTCATCATTTTTGGTGTCAGTTTGACATTCCGAGAAGCATTCAGAAATTTTACTATTCACGGAACACTATTCATTGCGGGAAAAGATTTCATCATTCACGTGCATTACACATTTCATCGTAAATTTAGTTTACGGGTATTCAAATTCGCGTAACCGTATTGGTTCAGGTGCGAATTCATGCATTATCAGTAATGACATTTCATACGGACTGGAGATAGTCTGCATATCATCAGTAGGTCATTTACATGTTATACCACTCTTAGGATTTTCAAATTTTTATATTCGATACATTTAACGTTTTCCTTATAATTATTTATAAATAAACGTTAACACACGGTTTATACGCGACGAATATATCTAAATATTCCCACAATGGTCCCGACATATTTTTATATCCATTTTAACATCATAAAAGTTATAACATTCAGTTACCCAGTATTTTGGAAATTTATTTTATTTATAACGTAAGCTTATGAATATTACGACGGTTTTCGTGAAAACTAAACAATAATCACCCGATCACTCAGTAATTGTACCCAATATATTTTTAACATATTTACAACTTTATTAAGTCCCGATTAACTTCGTTAATATTTATTTCTAGCAAACCCGGTACCCGATTACAACTAAACTAATTATATAACTACACAAATGATACTATACTTATAATTAGCAACTCAAATCCTATTTTTCTTCTTTCTTTTATACCAAAACCGGCCACATGCCCCCCCCCCCCCCTCTAGACCATGTGCATTTTTTTTTAACCTCAAGTGTTTAATACATTTTAACTTAAGTTATATTTCACATAAATATCTAAAAACACCTTTTACAAAACACATAATAAAATTTGAGATCAAAAATTCATTTTCTCATCTCTTCTCTCTAAACTCACGACCCAAATCCATAATCCATGATCAAGTGAAGGTTTTCAAAAGTTTAAAGCACCAAAGTTATTCATTTTGTGGTTCTAATCAAGAATATTGCATCAAACACACAAGAAATCCAAGGTTTCTAGTCATCTAATCATCTCATTTTATCAAGTAAGTTATCAACTTTATTTTTACATGAATCATCTTATATTTACTTGTATTGCATGAGTTCCATGCTAAAAACCATGTACAACTAGCTATACCACCATTTATTTTGTCAAGAATGGAACATACAAACCCTAACTTTTTATTTATAAATTCCCTTGCTATAATAACTTGGTTAGGAGCCCATGGCACCCTAAGAAGGTGTATGGTAGGATTAGATTAGCTATGTGGTGATTACAAGAGATTTGGTTGAAGAAGAAACTAGTTTTGGACATGAAAAATGGATTTCTAACAAGTATTTATACATGCTGTCCCATTTTTGTAAATCCAGGAAAATCAGTAAATACAAAGTAAACTTTGGCAAAATTTTTAGAAAATACTTTCAAAAACGAATCCGTAGGCGAAAGAACGGATTAAAACGAGTTTATAACGAAGGAGATATGATTTTTGCTAGTTTAACGACGAAAACTATTTCCTGAAAATTGTACATGCTGTCCCACGATTTTCAATGGGCAATCTGAGGTGTAAAACTTGATCTAGCCATCCCGACTTATCAAAAATATATTAGTATGTTGTCCCACGATTTCGGGGATATAAAGAACGTACAAAACAAGCTTATAACGACCAAGATATACACGTTTCAAAATCGGCGAAACTCTATTTATTTCCATCAGCTTTTTAGCAAAATATTACTAAGTATAGAAAAACAGTTTTTGTAAGACATCATGTTGAGAGCCAATTTACTCACTGATAAACTCATTTCTGGAAAATTTACATCATTGACAGAAAGTTAGTTCACCCAGCCTAGTTTTCAAAACATCCAGCCGTTTGTCAAAAGGATTTATAACGAACAACTTATGGACTTCCAAACTTTCCCGAAAACTGCCCAGAATCTGCCAAAACAGCCCAAACACCTCACTTGCCGGCTAATTATCTTTATGATCGAGACCTGTATGGACAAACTTCACTTCTGTGACTTTTTAGATATGGTGAAAATCTTCTCAAAACTACTGAGCTTCTTTCCTAACTCTTAATATTCACTATTTCACGACTAGTTTTATGAGACCGTTTTGTCACTAATAGAAGTAATAATACTTCTACGTACTAAATTCTAGATTTTCTAGAAATATTAACCAAGTACCCAATTTCATAACTAATGATGTATTAGTGATTACAAGTATATTTTCATTACTACAAGGCGTTATTTCAAGGATTTCAAACCGAGGATTTCAACACAAACATTGGTACATACGATATATATATATAAGTATATATATTACAACTAGTTTATTTTTCTAATAGCCATATTTTCCTAAGTCTTGGAATATATACTTTTGATAACAACAAGTGTTTTTCAAAGAGTAGAGTGGTATAGGAAACATGTGCATGGACATTCATAACATCATTTCATGATCTAAAGTAGATCGTTCATCATTCATATTAGGTTGCGGCTAGTGTGCGCGCCTTGTTTTTCAGCTCATTACATGTTCATGGTACCATCATATTGGGTTGCAGCAGCTAATTGTTCATTGGTGTTCATTTCATTTCATCACAGTTTCATCAGTTAAGGTGAGTTTTCATAGCCCCGTTTTCAATTCAACATTTTTGATTGTTTTCAAATCCCACGGGGGGAATACATTGCATCAATCATTTTAGTACGAGCCCAAGTATTCAAACATATGTACATTGCTTAAGTTACCTTGCCATGTGATAAGTCCCCTGTATCATCATGAACCGTTAATTTACCGTTAAGCGAGAGTGAGTGGATAGATCTATCGAGGGTGACGCCTCCATCCGTGGTAGTGATTACCAACAGTAAGCGGATGCATGTCATGTCTTTTACATTTGAGTGTTTCGGCAGAACATTCAGGAGGGGCATAGAGTTTCATCAGTCATAGCTTCGGTGTCATGAGCTTAAGGCTATTGTACAATTTTCATGAGATTTTTATCTTGCACTTTTACTTGTGGTGGCCGTACATCATTACATTTTACAAACCTATGGAATTCACCAACATTCGTGTTGACGTTTTAGCAATGTATTTCAGGTTATTAAGGTAGCTCATGTGACATGCATTTGGACCTTCATGGAGTCGTGGAGTCGACGCGTCTCATCATTATTTCATGCACTTATGTAAACATTTGATCTAGTATGACTTGTTTTTCATAAACATTCAACACATTTTGGGGACCTCATTTTGTAAACTCTGGATTATTTCAATGATCAAATGCAGTATTTTCCAAACGACACTTTAGGTCGTTCAATGTAACTGTAACTGTGGTGCTATGACAGACACCCCCAGGTATTCCATTCCGCTGCAAGTCAGGTAAATTGGGGGTGTGACAGGCGGAACCCATCTGAGGGTTCCGCCGTATCCGCCAGACCTGCAGAATGTTTTGCTATAAATACCAAACCACTTGTTAGTTTTGTGTCATCACTTAGAGTCATATTTTACACATATTCTCTCATTATACTCAGTAGCTACTAACTTGTATGATTCTCTTATGTAGCAAAGGAGTTCACATATTCATCTAAGAAGTTACAAGTTTCAACTCTAAGTTGCAAGACTTGTTAGCTTTGTTATGTATAGACTTTGGTAGTTTATACTTCATGTGTATCTTGTATAGAAGTGATCGGTTAGTATTTTAGGCCTCAAAATACATAGTGTGTCGGGAGTTGTTGTACCCTTGTAAAAGAACTAACGGGAGTGGTTGTACCCTTGGTAAAGAACTCGACATCTAGCTTAGTGTCGGAAAAAGTGTAAGCGACGATGGGAGTGGTTGTACCCGTGTAAAAGAACTCGACATCTAGCTTAGTGTCGGTAAAAGTGTAAGCGACGTTGTAAAGGTTTCTCCACCAGGAAAGGAGCTTGTTGATTAGTGCTTATAACTCTCGAGTTAGAAACTCAAGGCGTGGATGTAGGGCAAGGAAAAAGAGTCCTTGTAGCCGAACCACGATAAACAATCGTGTTGTGGTTTGATCGTTTCTTTCTTTATCTTTGCTTATTACATATTATCTTTAGTGAGAATTGCTAATCACACGTAAAGCTTTTCAAAGAATTAAACAAGTAAAGTTGTGTTTATATCTTTAAACAAACGTAAAGCTTTTCAAAGAACTAAACAAGCAAAGTTAGGATTGTTAATCACACGTAAAGCTTTTCAAAGAATGAAACAAGTAAAGTTAGAATTGTTATTCACATGTAAAGCTTTTCAAAGAATTAAACATGCAAAGTTGTACTTGCATCTTTGAACAAACGTAAAGTTTTAAAAAGATAATCAAGTTAAAAAGAGGTAAACTATTCAACCCCCCTTCTAGTTTTCCACAATTGGCATCAGAGCTACGTTACTCAAGATCTTTAAAATAGTATGTATTTTAAAACTTGGATCGATCCATGGATTTTGAAAATCTCAAAGAAGGGCAACCTATTCAAAACCCACCGCTATTTGAAAAAGAAAACTTACTTGAATGGAAAAGTAATTTTGAAAACTATGTGAAATCAATTGATCAAGATTTTTGGCATATTATTTCTTTTGGTGATTTCAAACCAAAGAAAACAAGTTTTGAAAACCAAGATAACTATCTTAAACTTGATAAAAATACTAAAGCTAAAACAATGATTTATAAAGCTTTAGTACCGAATATGAAAGAATGTATTTTTGTCAAACGGCTAATGATATTTGGAAAAATATGTTAAACTTTCATCAAGAAATATGTCAAGTCAAAGATGATCAATTTGATCTCACATATGAAGTAGAAGTCTTAAAAATATTAATAGATAGACATTTAGTTGAGATAAATACATGTGCTACTAGTTTAAATGTTTTAAATGAACGTGTAAGTGATGATGATTACTCATGTCGAGCTCTTAGTGGACTTGCTTACGATTCATGGAATAACACGGATGAAGATGAAGCCAACCATCCGGTTTTTGATTCTCAACTAGATAAAACATCAAGCAAGGTACATTTTGAAACCAAACACTTTTGCTTTGACACATTTATCCTAGAGTTTTCTAAACTAGAAAATGAGTCTAAACTTTTATGCAACATGGACCTAAAAACTATCTTTAACAATGAACCTTCAAAATCTTTTGTGAATAATTTTGAAAATGAAATCATGTTAGAAGATAAAATATCTAGACTTGAGAGTCATGTTGAAATTAATTTAGAATGCAAATTATGTCTAGATTACAAACATGAAATTCAAAGACAAAATGAAAAAGGAAAAATGCTTGCTAAATTTGAAGAAAGTTCAAATGCTCTTGAAAGTTGTTTGAAAAGTCAAAAGTCATTTAGAGATAGAATCGGATTAGGATTTAACTCTAATGAACCATCAACAAGTAAAACAAAACAAGTTGTATTTGCGTAATCTAGGAGAGAATGATAGGAGTAATTCTATCTCTAGTAGGAGCTCATGATAAAAAGGATAAAGATATCATGTTCAATACTCTTATGTGTTTGTCTAACTTCCTTGGATTTATAAGTATTTGAGTTTAGCTCTTCTATGAGTCAAGATTATTTGCTTAATGATTATCTTCTTGGTGGCTAATCTATGGAGCTTAAAAGGTACACGTCTCTTCAACTTACCTTTCAGTGTTTCATGTTGATTAGCATTAAGATATGTCATGGGTGATATTAGTAGTATTCTAAAGTGTTTACCTGCTATTAGTAATAACAAAGATTAGATTCTCTGAGACAAAGGAATTTCGTCATTAGTACTAGTAGGAGATATAAGGTGTTTTAGTTCTTTAACCGTCAAGAGATAAACACGAGAAACTCTTGAGTGAGTCTCACTCAACTCTTGCTTACAAGTGAGCTAACTAAGAATTTCCTAAGTGATAAAATATCTAACACTTTTGTGATGCTTGCAAAACAAACCTTTGTAAAGCAACATTCTCAAACACCATACTTTGGGTCTTAAATTGTGTTTTACTTCAACCACCCCTTTATAATAATTTCACATAAAACACACAAGGTGAAATAAAACACATTAGGATGTGTAGAAGAAAATGATTTTTCAATATCTAGGATTTACACATCAAATGTGACACTTAGTCTTATGATGTTGTATTTCTTGGACTTTTTCAAAACAAAGAAAGTTCATAGTGTCTTAAGTAAGGAAACCCAAAGAGTCAAGGAGTCGTTGAATATAACATTTAACGAGTGATCTCCTCCTTCTAAGATATCATCTTTGGTAGATGATGACTTAGTCGAAAGTCCAATGATGGCAAGACAAGTATGTTGTGTAAAACATTAAGGATAAAAGTACAAAATAACATCTTCTCACCTTGAGTCAAACATTGAATCAAGCAAAATTGATATAAGTTATAAAACTTGATTTATAGGTCATAGTTGTGTCTAAACAAATTCAACAAAAACAGTTTTTGGAATTTAGAGTAAAACAACTAGTGAAACAAAATAGATGTTTCAAAAGTAATCAAGTGATTATAGTGTCAATATTTGAAAGACTTTTTGATAATAAAAGCAAGCCCCAAAAGCAAGGGATTTTAAATTAAAGTCATTCCTAGTTATTCTCTTGTTCTCAATGGTTAAGTTATTGATGACTTGTCAAGAATGAGATTAGCAAATCCGTAGGTAAAACTAAACGTAGAGAAATGTTCGGAAGACTACTTGTTCTCATAACAATTAGATCCAACATTATGTTTAGTGCTTGTCTATGTGCTCGTTCTTTTTAGAGAAGATCCTAAACAACTCTCCCGAAGGAGCTTGTTTGGATTCATCATAAGGTACTACACAACTAGGATTATGGTATCCCAAAAGAACGGGAATAGAAACCATAGTGTATGCCAAATGGAATTATGTCGGTAATAAGTTGATAAGAAAAGTCCAAGTGGTACTTGCACTTTTATACTTACTTACCCAATGATTCTCCAAAACACGTAAGGTTCTCAAATTAGTATCGGATGGAGAAGCACATCAACAAGCTCCGCTTGAACAAGCAAATTCATGTCAACAACGGAATTCTTTTATCAACATTGTTATCCCTTCAACAAAGGAATCATTGACTTCAGCGACAATTCAATCCATTATGTTCTTTATTGACATATTGTCATCCATCATCATCGCCTTGGTAAAAATGTTCATTGAGGAACGTCTTAACAAAGAAAGTCGTATGCGTTAACCATTCTATCAACGTTTTCACAAAACCTCTTGAATGAGAAGCATTCATCATCCCTAGGCTTAGTCAAGGACTCATAATACCTAAAACCTTAGTTTTGAACATTAGGGTAAAACCACAAAAATCAAGACAATCCCTTTTGAATTTTTCCCTGCAGTTCCCACGGACCCCTCAGACCATACGGGCGGAACCCTCCCTTTCGTTCCGCCTGGTCCGCCAAATCTGCAGCATGTTTTATTTTTAACTTCAAAACCAAACACTGATTTGCCCCAAACGGTCAACCTAAATTGACCAAGTGATGGTCAACAAGGTCAAACTGCCTAGAGTCAATGCTCCGCGGAATATAGTGTTTCCCCGGGTCGTTATGTCCCAGCGAGGAGTGGATTGTATTCAAACGGGTTTGTGATCGAGTGAATTTGGACAAAAAGGGGTTTGTGATTGATTATACTACTGAGATGTACAAGGAAATAGCTTAAATAAGTTATATGAACAAGACTGGAAAGTTGGAAAAACCAGAAACGTTTAAAACCTAAAACATATACGTTTACATTTAAATTAACGTAAACATACAAAATAAAACGTGAAAACTGAAATCTGAAAACCCCCAGGGGGTGAAAATGACTTTTTTACAAACTAAAGGATAAAAGAAAATTTTTAGAAAAAGAAAATAAATTTTTACACTAATTAATTATTTATTATTAATTAACACTAATTATTAATATTTAAAATACTTAAATACAATATAATATTAATTTATCACTAGAAAAATGAAAATTAAATTTCTAAAATTATAAAATAACTAAAAACAAATTTTAAAACTAAAATTATGTCTTTTTGTCTTTTTGTGGATTTTTTATTAATTAATTACTAATTAAACATTAATTACCTAATTAAACTAAACAAAATTATTAAAAATACTAAAAAGACTTAGAAAATTAAGAAAAATTTTACAAATCTAATTAACCATCACAGGAATCCTAAAAAATTATAAAAAGTTTGTTTTATATATTTTTACACTATTTTACTAATTATTATATTAAATATTAATTAATTACTAATTAAACTATTTAAATTATAAGAACTAGAAGATGAATAGTAAAAATTACAAGAAAATTCCTAAAATTATTTTATAACTTATAAAAGCTAGAAAAAATATAAAAAATAGGGTTTACTTTATAAAAACTAATTTTGCTATTTAAAACTTAATTATTAATTAATTATTAATAAAACTAATATTAAATCTAATTAATACTAAATGACAAAATTAAAATCTAGAAAAATTACTGAAATTACTTTAACATAAAAGGAATTTAAGAAAAATATAAAAATGCCAAGTTCTTAACAAAAATCTAAAAATGAAAATTAAAAATTTAAATTACATTAAATAGAAACTATCACCTATTTTTAAATTGATTTTTCTTTTACAAAACTATTTTAATACTAAAAACAACCAACTTTTACAAAAACAACTTTTTTGGAAATCAAAAATAAGCACTGTGGATGCTTATTTGCACCACAGTTGACTTTGGTTGACCAAGTAAGGAAATAAGCTCAAATGGGGTTATGTGGGGTCCGCAAGGGTGAATTCTGGTTCAACTAAGTTTATTTGACATGTATAAGCCAAAATATCACAAATAAGCTCACAGGTTAAGCCCTTGAACCACAATAAGCACTTGGCTAATACCACAGCCAACACAGAAATGGGACAAGGTTTATAGGATGATTCAGGTGGGTCCCAGGGGTTTTGAAGCTCAAACCTTGCTTGAAATGGATTGGGGCCAGCTAGTGAGTTCAAAGAACCAAAGAGGGGGCCTGTGGGACCACTGTGGTGGCCAGAAACCACCACCAAAGATGGTGGTGTGGTGGTGACCTGCTGATGCAGGGGAACCCCTTTCCCTGCAGCCTTGTTTGGAGGGCTATGGGGTCCACAGCAAAATTCACAAAAATGAGGTAAAGGGGGGAACACAAAGTTGAGCTGGGGGGCTACCTTTCCTAAAAAGTACAAGGCCTGAATCTAACTATAAAATTCACAATAAATCTAGCCATAAATGGAAAATCTGAGAGAGGTTAAATTTTACTTTTCACTTAAACCACATATTTTGACTTTTGTGAAGTAGAATCCTAATCTAATGACTAAAAATGTTATCATAAGCTATAATAAGACTCAAATAAGCAAAAGCAAGTACTTATACCCCTAAATGCATGATTATGCACCCTATACTCAGAACAGTTAATGAAATATGAGATTGGAAGTTAGATTTTGACTTTCTTGTGATAAAACCTAAGATTGATGACCAAACTGAGCTATTGTGACCTATTGAGATTTGTCTCAACAACAAACATCCACAAAAACACCTCAGAGGCCTATGGAACAGCCAAATCCAAACACTCCTTAATGATGCAACTGTTTTTAGTTTGATTAGGTTTTTAGATGAACTGAACTAACCTAATGGTACAGACTCATGATATAAGCTACTTGTGCTGAATGAAAGCTAAAACACTGAAAATTAAGCTCTGTCTTAAGCTAAAACTAATTAAGCCAAGATATACTCACATATGAATAAATAAGAAAACAACAGAAAATTACAATTATCAAGAAAAACTAAAACAACTAATGACAAATTTAAGCTCAACAAGCAGGAACAACTTCAATAAGTACAATGATAAGCAGTAATTAAGCTAATACCTATTTAATGAAAGTTAAGCTGAAAACTCACAATGGTCCAAAGTTTAAGCATGACATGGAGGAATGGGTTGCTAGGACTTACGAATAAGCACTAACAGGTCCTAAGGTCTTCATTTCCTTCAAATAAGCTCAACTGCTTATTGAGGCATCCCAATTGACTTTCATTGATTGCTATGATGGCATAATGGAATTATGAGCTTATAGTTATTGATATAAGCTCACTGCAAGCATAGGGAAGCTTGTGTGAGCTTATAGGAAGGGTAATACTAGCCTGCAGAAGCTTGTGAAAAGGTTTCAAACAACAAAAAGCTTTGAACAAGAATTGAACTAAAAGCTTTGAAATTTCATTAACACTGAAAATGATACAAGACTAAAATTTGAAGATTGAAAAATTATATTAACCTAAAAATAACATATTACAAGCTATAATTATGACTAAGAATACAAGATTACATTAATTTGACATTAGATAAACCTAAACTATACTACTGCTACACTAATCTTCTCTTTTCCCTTTTATAGGGGACTTCTAGGGTTTGTGGACTCCCTTGGCACTTTCCATCACACCCCTGAGCCGTTGGATGGCTCAGGGTTAATCCTGACCCCTCAAATAACTTTGGCGCCAAAAAGTCCCTTTTGCAATTTGCAGCTAGCTTGTAGATGTTTGAGGGCATTTAATGAATTTTGGACTCAATTGGAGGCTAAGGGGGACAAGGCGTGGGATGAGTTGCAGAGTTGGTAAAGGTGGGGGAGGTACACAGTGTTGCAGGCAAGTTGGGGAGGGATGAAGTGGTGTTTTGACTTTGGTGTTTGACCCTGGGTATAATAAATGGGGTGGGGTTTAATTTTTATTAATGGTTTAGCTTTTGGGCTTGTGGTGATGGGCTGGGATAAAAAAGGGTAGGGATTGGGCTAGGGTGTGTTGGGTTTGTTTGTTTAGTTTAAGTTTAAGAAACCACAAGGACCATATATGTAAAATCTGAAAATGGAGGGGGTTGTTTTGCCATTTTCCAAACTTGATTCAAGGGTCCATTTCTGCCACATTTGAATAGTCCAAGGCCATGAAAGTTAATTTTCCATTTTAAAATTTCCAGGGACCAATTCTGCAAAATTCCAAATTACGGGGACCAAACATGTAAATTTTCAAAACTTTTCACCTTAAGTCCATTTTTGATAACTTTTGATTTTTCAAGGACCAAAAATGATTTTTCTTTCAAAAATATCCCACCAGGGACCAAATCTGAAACTCCAGGGACTAAATTGCAAATTTCCAAAACTTTTGAGATTTTTCACCAAAGGGCTAAATATGACAACTTATGATTTTAAAAGGACCTTTGGTGATAATTTTCCATATTTTGAATGACCAGGGACTAGTTTTGACATTTTATGAAAGTTGGGGGACTGAAACTGCCAATTTTGCAAACTTTGTACGTTTTTCAACTGTTTTTACTCATTTTGCATCTGAAACATATAAAACACAATTTTGGAATATTTTCACTATTTTGATGCATTTCTGAGTGTTTTTGTATGTTTTGCAGTTCAGATTTGACCAAAAATGATGAGTGTTTGAGCACTCATCAATCCCCCACACTAAAATATTGCTAGTCCCTAGCAATAAACTGTTTTGAAAACTCAATGGATGTTAATCTCTTTACCAAAAGCCATTACTTCTGGACTAGCCAGATGTATCAGTTCAAGTAAGAAATATGGT
Organism: Artemisia argyi; assembly: GCA_030686995.1. Lineage (NCBI taxonomy): Eukaryota > Viridiplantae > Streptophyta > Magnoliopsida > Asterales > Asteraceae > Artemisia > Artemisia argyi. The sequence goes on from CM060682.1 coordinate 145,882,192, forward strand.
CCACCTGATAACCATGTGATTTTGAGCAAACCACCAGCTGTCAACGGATTTGATTCGTCTTTACCAAAAGCCGTTTGCTTCTGGACTAGCCAACTCTTGATGGACAAAGTCAACATCTTGGTGAGCTGATTACCAATTATGGTTTTTCCACTGCCTTTACCACAAGCCATAATCTTGCGCGCTAGCCAACTCTTTCACTTTTTTGGATATGGCGAGTTGATTTACCATACAATTTTGGGCAAATTGCAAGCTATCAACGGATTTGATATATCTTTACCAAGAGCCGTTTGCTCCTGGATTAGCCAATCCTTTTGTCGTTTAGACATGGCGGACTGATAACCACAAAAATTTTGAAACTTTAGTGAATTTTTTTTTTTAATTTTTGAAATTTTGGCCAAAAACGGGGGTACTAGATAGTAAAATGTGATAAAATTCGCTAGAATACCCCCCACACTTAGAATGAATATTGTCCTCAATATTCAAAGTCCCGGCTATTATGCCGACTCTTTGAACATAAAAGGGCAACATTACAAGCTAAATGTGGAAACACCAGTTTTTTTCACTTTATTTGTAACCACAGTAGGGGTAACTCCCCCACACTTAGGGTGAAAACCCTATAAGCATGCTACTGTTTTTGTTTACCGAGTCGCTAGCTTGACTCGACCCCGAATTCATTTGTTCTTGGGGAAGCATGATGTGGAAGAAACAATCTCCATCGAACTTTCATTCAAGATGTTTGGACAAACATTTGAAGCACGTGAAAGTTCCACACCGATGAGATATAATCCCGGCTCAAGAGAATGGTAAATGAAAATGCCGGGATCATAGATGGTATCTTCATTCCCGAAGGAGTGAAGAAGAGAAGAAGTCACCTTATAGGTGAAGAAAAGGAAGAAAACCATGATGAAAATCATGATAAGATTTTCTTCCTGGAGAGCAGGCTCATTTGCCTGAATTTGGATTTCAAGGGTTAAGCTCAAAAACATCCCGGGAGGGAGGGTGGGATGATTGAGTGCATCTCTGATTGAGCCCGAACCACCTAACTTAAATTAACCAAAGAATGGTCAACTAAGTCAAATAGCCTAGATCAATGCTCCGGGTAATATACTGTATCACCGGGTCGTTAAATCTCGTTGAGGTGTGAAATGTAACTTTAGCGTGCTTTGTGATCGGGTGTTTATTCACAGAAAGGGTTTATGATCAGAATTATTTGGAAATTATAAACAAATATAGCTTAGGAAAGCTACGTGGTTGATTACGGGAATTTTGGATTACAAAGATTTGAGCTAAAAACTAAAAACGTACGTTTTAATTAAAAAAACGTACACAGACGCACAAAACAAAAAGTACAACTGAAGGATGGGAAGGGTTAAAAGTGTAAAATTAATATTTTTACAATCCTAATAATTAAAGAAAATTTTAAGAAAAATAAAAATTATTTTTACACTATTTAATTATTTATTATTAACTAATTACTAATTATCTATTTAATACTAATTAAAACTAATTAGAATTATTAAAAATACTAAAAAGGCTTAGAAAATTAAGAAAAATTTTAAAAATCTAATTAACCATTACAGGAATCCTAGAAAATTATAAAAAGTTAATTTTATGTATTTTTAAACTAATTAACTAATTATTAATCTAATTACTATTTAATTACTAATTAAACTAATTATATTATAAAAAATAGAAAATGAACAGTAAAAATTCTAGAAAAATTTATAAAAATGTTTTAACTAAAATAAAAGCTAGAAAAATTATAAAAACTAGGTTATACTATATAAAATCTAATTATGCTATTTAATTGATTAATATTAATTAAAACTAAAATTAATTAGAAAAACTACTAAAAGACAAAATAAAAATCTGGAAAAATTTATAAAATTATTTTAACCTAAAATAAAATTTCTAAAAATATAAAAGTGATATATTACTTAGAAATAAATTAAAAAGAAAAATAAATTGATAAATCCTATTAAATAGAAGCTATCACTATTTTTAAAATTGGTTTTTTTTTTTTTTGATTTTTTCTTTTTCTAAACTAATAATAAACTAAAAACAACTATTTTTAACAAAGACACTTTTGATTTAACCCAAAGAATAAGCACTTGAAGTGCTTATTATACCCACAGTTGACTTTTGTTGACTGTGGAGTATTTTTAGCTCAAATGGTGAGGTGTGGGGTCCACACTGATCAAACTTGGTTTCACTGAGTCCAATGAACAATAATAAGAAATTTTCAAACAAATGGATGGCCTGAATAAGCCAAAAAGCATCAAATAAGTACTTTGCTATTTGGTGACTGAGGCAGTTATGGGACAAAGTTAAGGACCAATTTCAGGTGGGGTCCACAGACTTAGGGGTCAAACAAATGGTCAAAGGTTACTCCCTGGTAGGAGGGGGGTTGAGGGGAACCAAACACAAAGGCTTTGGACCACTGTAGTGGCCACAAACCACCACAAAAGGTGGTGGTGTGAGGGTGACCAGCTGAGAGCAGGGCAAACCTTTGCCCTGCAGCCTACTTTGTGGCTTTGTGGGGCCCAGTAAACAAAATTCTAAAAATCTGAGAAAATTCTCAAAAATTAACAAGGTGGTAAAGATTAAGCATGCCAAATATCAGACCCTAAAACCTAGTATTAAGCAAATTGCAGATCTCCAAAGTTTGCTCAAAATGACTTATACAGATTTTGACTTTTTAACCAAACTTACTTCTTTGACTTTTTCCAACTTTGGGCTTAATCTACTGATTGTATAACATGTAAATAGTTGAAATAAAGTTAAATTAACCTAAAGCTACTAGTTACAAACCAGTTTAGGAGATTATGGATCTTAAATTCCACCACAGTTAACTGTGGTGGTGGTGAGATGTTGATTTTGACTTTTAGGTGACAAATGACCTAATCAATGGTTGATTCAAGCACAAATGGTCCTAGGTAATGTTCCTAAACAACAAACAACAACCACAACTTAGGATTCAGTGGTTGAATCCACTGATCCAAACACCACTTAACTTGGCAGTTTAACAAGGTTTGAAAGATAATAGTGAGATTTAAGATCTAAAAACTATACTAGTTACTACAATATGATTATAAATACTATATAAAGTGCAAGAAAACTATAATGAACAACAAATGAGTACAACAACAGGTTTGACACAGATTATGTTGATATGATACAGTTAGGATCTAAAATGAGCACAAAGATTTATAATGAACACCTAAATGATATCAAGCAAAAATATTATCTAAATATACTCAATAAGCATTAAGACACAAAAATAATTAACACATAAGCTATGGAACAGTGAAATGGAAAAAAAAAATGAAATTGAAGCTTACAATTGATTTAGGACTGAGATGGTTACCAGGGCACCAAACTACAACCTAGATATCTCCCATGAGACACTAAACCTTACCCCATCCAAAAATAAACCTGCTCCATTGCTTATTCTCTCTTGTGCACCATTTTTTTATTTTCTCACCATTCTTTTTCCTTGATTTTTTTTCTTTTTTTTTTCTTAAATTATTTTTTTTTTGTTTTTGTTTTCTAAGATAAACTGACTTCACCAGTTCCAATAGCTTTAATAAGCTATATATGGGCTTAAGTGAGCCTAAGGTTCCTTAATTAACATCTTAAACCAACATCTAAAAATAACTTGAGAATTTGTAATAATAAGAAAAACATAAACTGAATTTCAAGAGAAAGGCTGATTCAATTAATGTAAATAGTTTCAAACTACAATACAAAGACTTAAGAACATAAACTTCAAGCTTAAATTACACTGAGGATGAAAATTACATGAAAATGATTTTAAAAATTAACTAAAAACTAAAAAAAACTCCCATTAGCTTCTGGCCTTCTCTCTTCAATTATAGACCTCACCACTTGGCTCAGGGTGCTTTCCCACCTCCTTTTCTAGCCGTTGGATGGCTAGGATTGATCCTAGCCTTCAATTCATTCTTGGCGGGAAAATGATTTTTTGGAGTTTTCTTCTGATCATTGATGCCAGAGGGGGTTATTTGGACTGGGGTGTTTGGAGGGTTAGCCAAGGGGGGGGGGGGGGGGGGGGGGGTTGGAGTGTGCAGGTGGAGAAAGGTAGGGGTGATGATGGTGTTTGCTTGGAGTTTAGCAGGCGTAGGGATGGGAGTGGTGAGTGGTCAACGCGGGTCAAAGGGAATAAGTTATTTAGAACGGTTTTGGATTTGGGTGGGCTAAAGTGGATATGGGCTTGGTGGGCTATTAGATTATTGGATCAGACCATGGTGGGTTTGGTTTTGGTTTAATTTGGTAAAAAGGGGTCCGTTTGTTTTAGCTAAAAATCCCAAGGACCATTTTTGTAAATCTGATTTTTAGGGGGTGTGTTTTGCCATTTTTCCAAACTCAACCCAAGGATATATCTTGCCAATTTGAATAGTCCAAGTATCATAAATGTCATTTTTTTTTCTTTTGAAATTCCTGGGGATCAGTTTTGCCAAGTTTGAAAAGTTGAGGGACCAAAACTGACATTTGTGAAAAACTTTTATCCAAGGATCCATTTTGAATATTTTTAAACTTCCAAGGATAAAAATTAGTTTTCTATCCAAAAATATACCACCAGGGACTAAAACTGCCATTTTCTGAAATTCCAGGGACCATTTATGTCAATTTTGGATTTTGAGGGGTAAAAGTGTAATTTTCTCAAACTTTTTTCACCCAAGGACTTATTTTGATAAATTTTTACTTTTCTTTGCCTTGGGTTGACTTTTCTTTCGTTTTAAACTTCCAGGGACTAGTTTTGCCAAATTTTGAAACTTGAGGGACTGAAACTGCCAATTGTGCAAACTTTGTTCGTTTTTCATTTGTTTTTAAACATTTTGCATCTAAAACATATAAAACACACTTTTGGAATAAAGTGTGTATTTTGATGCGTTTTTTGGTGTTTTTGGATGTTTTGGCAGTCCATATACGAAAAATGATAAGTGTTTGAGCACTCATCAATCCCCCACACTAAGATATTGCTAGTCCCTAGCAATCTTTTGAGAAAAACTTGATGAATTTGAAACTCTTTACCAAAAGCCATCACTTCTGGAGTAGCCAGGTGTAAGAACTGTGGCACACCTGATAACCGTGTGATTTTGAGGAAACCACCAGCTGTCAACGGATTTGATTAGTCTTTACCAGGAGCCGTTTGCTCCTGGACTAGCCAACTCTTGATGGAATAGTCAACATCTTGGTGAGCTGATTACCAATTATGGTTTTTCCACGGCCTTTACCACAAGCCATAATCTTGCGGGCTAGCCAACTCATTTGTTTTTGGGGAGTTGAGGAACCGTACAATTTTGGGCAAACTGCTAGCCGTAAACGGATTTGAGTTGTCTTTACCAAGAGCCGTTTGCTCCTGGACTAGCCAATCCCTTGTGTCGCTTAGACAAGGCGGACTGATTACCACAAAAATTTTGAAATAAAGTGAAAAAATTTTTGAAAAATTTGGGCCAAAATGGGGGTACTTAAAAGTATTTTGCGATAAATTTCGCTAGAATTTCCCCCCCACACTTAGAAATGAATATTGTCCTCAATATTCACAGTCCCGGCTATTATGCCGAAACTATGAACGTAAAAAGATAATATTCGAAGCTAACTGTGGAATATGTTTTGTGTTTTTCACTTTATTTATCTGTACATACAATCACACATTTTTTTTTTTAACTTATATACATATATACATTTTTCAAATAGCGGGGGGTTGGCCATTCCCCCACACTAGGGTGGTAGAAAGTAGAAAGAAGTCAGAAATATGGGTGAAAACCCATATATGTTGCTAATTTTTGTTCACCGAGTCACTAGCTTGACTCGATCCCCGAATTTAATTGTCCTTGGGGAAAGTTTGGAGATCTGGGACAACCATGGATGGTATGTCCTCTCCAAAATAGTGCTTTAGGCGATGTCCATTCACTTTGAAGTTAGGGCCGTCATTTTGTGATAATTCGACGGTGCCATAAGGATAAACCTTAACGATAGTGAATGGACCAGTCCATCGGGTTTTGAGCTTTCCCGAGAAGATCTTGAGTCTAGAGTTGAAAAGAAGGACTCGATCACCAACGTTGAGAACGCGGTTTTTGATTTTTGAGTCATGAATCTTCTTTGTCTTTTCCTTATAGATCAAAGAGTTCTCGTAAGCTTGATCACGAAGTTCATTTAATTCATTGAGTTGAACTTTCCGATGATCACCCGCAGTCTTGAGGTCAAAATTGGCATGCTTGAGAGCCCAATAGGCTTTATGCTCAAGCTCGATCGGAAGATGGCACGCTTTCCCGTACACAAGCTTGTATGGCGTACACCCAATGGGTGTTTTATACGCCGTACGGAAAGCCCAAAGTGCATCATCTAATTTATCCGACCAAGATGCACGATTTTCCCCAACGGTTCTCTCCAATATTCTCTTGATGCCTCGATTGGAAACTTCTACTTGTCCACTTGTTTGAGGGTGGTACGCAGTAGAAAGACGGTGGGTTACACCATACTTTTGCATGACTTTATCAAATTTGTCATTGCAAAAATGCGTACCACGATCACTAATTATAGCACGTAGAGTTCCAAATCGAGCAAAGAGAGCTTTCAAAAATTTCACGACTACTCGGGCATCATTTGTGGGTAAAGCTTTCGCTTCAACCCATTTTGACAAATAGTCAACTGCCACGAGTATATACTTGTTTCCATGAGATGAGGGAAATGGCCCCATAAAATCGATGCCCCATACGTCAAATATTTCACAAACTTGGATTGCATTTTGTGGCATTTCATTCTTTTGTGAAATATTCCCGTGACGTTGACAAGCGTCACAGGATTTGCCCAATTCTTGGGCATCCTTGTAAATCGTGGGCCAAAAGAAACCAGAATCAAACACCTTTTTAGCGGTGTAATTTGGATTGTGGTGCCCCCCCGTGGGACCAGCATGGCAAGCCTTAAGAATTTCAGTGGCTTCTTGACCATATACACACCGCCGGATGACTTGATACACACATATTTTGAACAAGTAGGGGTCGTCCCAAAAGTAATGTTTTACATCTTTGAAAAATTTATTTTTTTGTTGGGACGACATCCCTTTCACAATGAAGTTACCCGCAAGGTAGTTTGCAAAATCGGCAAACCAAGGGGTAACAGAATCTCCACGAAAGGCAACCGCATTGAGTGTTTCGAGAGGGAATGTTTCACTAATTTATTTCCTCTCGAAAACATCTTGATGGGGGTTTTCCAAACGGGAGAGATGATCAGCAGCTAGGTTCTCAGCTCCTTTTTTATCATGAATAAATCAAATTCCTGAAGGAGGAGAACCCAACGAAGAAGTCTCGGCTTTGCATCTTGTTTTGCAAAAAGGTACTTCAAAGCCGAGTGATCCGTATACACTATGCTTTTTGTCAGGATCAAGTATGGCCGGAATTTTTCAAAAGCATACACCACAGCTAATAGTTCTTTTTCAGTGGTGGTGTAATGGCTTTGAGCCTCGGTCATAGTTTTGCTGGCATAGTGTATAGGCTGAAAATGTTTTGTTTTTCGTTGCCCCAAGACTGCCCCAATAGCATAATCACTAGCATCACACATGAGCTCAAAGGGCAAGTCCCAATCGGGGGCAACAAGAATCGGTGCCTCAGTAAGCCTTTTCTTTAATGTTTCAAAGGCTTCGATGCACTCAGGGGAGAAGATAAAAGGAGCATCCTTTTCGAGGAGATGGGTCATAGGCCGGGCGATTTTAGAAAAATCTTGAATAAACCTACGGTAAAAACCGGCGTGACCCAAAAAGCTCCTAACACCTTTCACAGTTGTGGGATGAGGCAATTTTGCAATGACGTCCACTTTGGCACGGTCAACCTTAATCCCGTTTTTTGAAATTTTATGGCCGAGGACAATGCCCTCTTTGACCATAAAGTGACTCTTCTCCCAATTTAGACATAACTTTGTGTCTTCACAACGTTTTAGCATGCTGTCTAAATGGGAGAGACATGATTGGAACGAATCCCCAATGACCGAAAAATCGTCCATAAAGACCTCCATAGTTTTTTCTATCATGTCGGAAAAAATGGCCATCATACATCTTTGAAACGTGCCAGGAGCATTACATAAGCCAAATGGCATACGTTTATATGCGAAAGTTCCATAGGGGCACGTGAAAGTGGTCTTTTCTTGGTCTTGCGGGTCAATGGGAATCTGAAAGTAACCCGAGAAACCATCGAGGAAGCAATAGTACTCATTCCCCGCTAATCTCTCGAGCATCTGATCCATAAAGGGCAGAGGAAAATGATCCTTACGGGTGGCGTCATTCAATTTACGATAATCAATGCAGACGCGCCAACCCGTAACCAAACGAGTTGGAATTAACTCATTCTCCTCATTTGTGACAACAGTAATGCCACCCTTTTTTGGAACACAGTGAACTGGGCTGACCCAAGGACTATCCGAGATAGGGTAAATCAATCCGGCATCAAGAAGTTTTAAAACCTCTTGTTTGATAACCTCGTGAATTTTTGGATTCACCCTTCTTTGATGTTGGACCGCAGGTTTGAAGTCATCCTCCATTAATATCTTGTGAGTACAAAACTCAGGGGCGATGCCCTTGATATCGGAGAGACGCCAAGCAATTGCTCGTTTATGATATTTCAAAACCTGTATAAGAGCAGCCTTTTCCTCAACACTTAAATTTTTAGCAATTATGACGGGCAATTTATCATCACCCTCCAGAAATGCATACTCAAGGTGAGGCGGCAAGTCCTTAAGTTCAACCGCGGGGAAGTCATCAGTTTTCTCAACGTTTTTTACTTCCTCCTTATGAAGTGTTTGTGGTAGAACAGGAAGATGAGAGGGATCTTCGTTTAACAATTTTTCAAGCAGGTGAATATCCCTCTCGAGGTCGATCTCTTGGTTATCAATTCCATCGGGAATCGAATCACTTTTGAGAAAGGTCTCAATTTCTTCTAAGAAGATGAAATCACTTCCCTCAAACGGAGTGAGGGAAGGAAAAGAATTGGCAACAATGGGGTGAGAAGATGGAGTGAGGTTTTCACTCGGAGAATCATCGACAAAACCTAGAACCTCTTGAGCGTACTCCTCAGACGCAACATCAATGACATCAATTCGGTTAACCGTTTCGGCGTCATAATTAGAGGAGTACCTCGAAGTTTGATCGAGGTTGAAGGTTACAGCTTCATTACCAACACGAAGAGTTATTTCCTCTTCGTGCACATCAATTAACGCACGACCCGTCCTTAAGAATCCTCTCCCAAGAATGAGAGGAACTCGTGGGTCAGCATCGAACTTAACAACAACGAAGTCAGCGGGGAAATGGAACTTTCCTACTTTCACGAATACGTCTTCGGCAATGCCGAGAGGACGAGAGATTGAACGGTCGGCAAGCTCGAGAGTCATGCACGTAGGAGTAAGTTGAGGAAGAGAGAGTTTCTCCCACACTGAGTAAGGCATCAGGTTGATGCTAGCACCAAGATCAGCTAAGGCGAAGCATTCAACCATCCCAGGGAAAACACATGGAATGAGAAATCTCCCAGGGTCTCCAAGCTTCTTAGGAAGCTTCTTTAAGATAACCGCAGAGCAGTTTTCGTTCAAAGGAGTTTTTGCCATTTCGTACAATTTTTCCTTGTTGCTTAACAAGTTCTTGATCATCGATGCGAATTTGGGCATCAGGATGATGGCATCCGCAAGGCTAACGTCAAAGTGCAAATCTTGAAAGATTTGATAAAACTTATCCATTTGGTGACTAGCCTTTTCGCGGAGCTTTTGCTCATTAAGTCGTGACGGGTATGGTAGCGAAGGTTTGGATTTAGGGTTCTCAACAGGAGTTGTTGATGGTTCAAATACAACTCCCCGTTTTGGTACAAGTCCAGATTTTGGTACAATTTCTGGAACAACCTGAGGGTGGACATGTACGGTACTTCATGGGCTAGGAGATTGCACCTTGTCCGTGGTTGCCTCAGGCTCAATTTCAACTTCCTCGGGATAAAGAGGAGGAGGAATAGGAGGAACTGGCGGCTCTTCATAAGCTTTACCACTGCGTGTAGTAATAGCTTTGAGTTCACCCTTGGGGTTAACAACTGTATTAGCCGGGAGACCTCCTGATGTAGAGGGTGGAGTGAGATGATTCATAAGACTGGCAAGCATATTTTCAATCTTGCCTTGATTTTGATCAATTTTGTTGTTTGTTTGCATCAACTCACTCTTCAGCTCTTGACCCTGTTTGGCTATTGATGATTGGAAATCATTCTTCAAATTTGAGATTTGATTTTGCATTGCCCTCATTTTGGTCTCATTAACTTTGATGTAGTTATTGAGCTCGTTTGGGAGGGGATCTTGATAATTTGGAGCTGAATACCCTTGATTACCCCTTTGGGGTGGGTACTGATTGGCGGGGGCAGGATTTTGATTTTGCAAATTAGGCCCCCTTGGTGGATTAGGATTAAACCTATTTGGATTTTGAGGAAAACCAGGTGGTCCACCCTGATTGCTAGCACGGTAATTTGGTTCCACTTGAGGACGGTATTGGCTACCTCCTTGGTTGGAATTGCCGGCTATTGCATTTACTTCGAAGGGATTGCCTTCAGTGGCAGGGCAATTATAATATGAATGTGGACCACCACAAGTGACACAAACTTCTATCTTTTTGATTTCAGCTTGTGGGGAAGGAGAAGAATCTTTCTTGCCTTGGGCGAGAACCAATGCATGGACAGCTTCCGTGAGTTTGTCAAGTCTAGCATCGGTGCTAGACTGAGCCACGGGCGATGAGGAAGAAGGACCAACATCCCTTTGGAAAACAACCGATTTGATTCGGGGAATGCGGACCTTAGATTTATTCTCAATAATCGCTAAAGCATCCTTTGTGGTACGATTCAAGAAGTTACCTCCAGCGGAGGCATTTAGAGAGTCTTGATCGGATTGGCTTACACCATTGTAGAAAGTATCAAGTGTCATGAGATCGGAGAAACCGTGGTGAGGACATTTTCGGAGCATTTCCTTGTATCGATCCCATGCCTCACTAAAGGATTCATCAAATTTCTGAGTGAATTTCATGATCTCATTCTTGAGACTCGTGGTTTTGGAAGGAGGAAAGAATTCATTCACGAACTTTTTCACAAGATCTTCCCAAGTCTCAATAGATCGTGGAGGTTGTTTTTCAAGCCAAATCCGGGCTTGTCCCTCCAGGGAGAATGGGAAGAGAAGAAGTTTGATTGCTTCACAGGGGACATCTTTGCATTTGATGGTGTATGTTATTTTATTGAACCATCGAATGTGATCTTGAGGATCGTCCCTCTCATAACCGTAGAATTGACGTGATGTGGCTAGGTTTATCAACCCTGTTTTAAGCTCAAAATTGTCGACCATGATTGCCGGAACAACAATAGCATCTCCGTAACCCTCGACGGGTGCTTGGAGAAGCTCGTTCATAGTGGGTTCAGCTGCCATGATGACAGCTGGAGGTGGAACAGTACGGATCTCAGATCCGACTGTTGGTGCAGAACGTCTACGAGGTCTTCGAGGTTTCCGAACCAGCTCACGTAATGGGCTAGTGGACCTTGAAGAACGAGTGCGCATGCACTAGGGATAAAAACTTTTTGGACAATATTTTTGTTATCGTCTCGTAATCCAGAATCGTTTCTCTTTAAGAATCACCTTAAAAGAAAACCGAATCAGAAAACGTTACGATATGGTTTGGTTGTTTTTTTTTTTACTTTTTTTTTTTTTTTTTTTTTTTGGTGTTTTAACACTTTAGGAAAAGTGTTAATGACTTTTTTTAGGTGTTTTGATTTTGAAAATATTCACAAGTGATGGTATTTGTACAGTGAGTGAGGTGAGATAACACTAATCTCGAAAGACGCTACAGAAACGCGCACACCTCTCCGGCAGCGGCGCCATAAATTGATTGAGCCCGAACCACCTAACTTAAATTAACCAAAGAATGGTCAACTAAGTCAAATAGCCTAGATCAATGCTCCGGGTAATATAATGTATCACCGGGTCGTTAAATCCCGTTGAGGTGTGAAATGTAACTTTAGCGTGCTTTGTGATCGGGTGTTTATTCACAGAAAGGGTTTATGATCAGAATTATTTGGAAATTATAAACAAATATAGCTTAGGAAAGCTACGTGGTTGATTACGGGAATTTTAGATTACAAGGATTTGAGCTAAAAACTAAAAACGTACTTTTTAATTAAAAAAACGTACACAGACGCACAAAACAAAAAGTACAACTGAAGGATGGGAAGGGTTAAAAGTGTAAAATTAATATTTTTACAATCCTAATAATTAAAGAAAATTTTAAGAAAAATAAAAATTATTTTTACACTATTTAATTATTTATTATTAACTAATTACTAATTATCTATTTAATACTAATTAAAACTAATTAGAATTATTAAAAATACTAAAAAGGCTTAGAAAATTAAGAAAAATTTTAAAAATCTAATTAACCATTACAGGAATCCTAGAAAATTATAAAAAGTTAATTTTATGTATTTTTAAACTAATTAACTAATTATTAATCTAATTACTATTTAATTACTAATTAAACTAATTATATTATAAAAAATAGAAAATGAACAGTAAAAATTCTAGAAAAATTTATAAAAATGTTTTAACTAAAATAAAAGCTAGAAAAATTATAAAAACTAGGTTATACTATATAAAATCTAATTATGCTATTTAATTGATTAATATTAATTAAAACTAAATTAAACTAAAATTAATTAGAAAAACTACTAAAAGACAAAATAAAAATCTGGAAAAATTTATAAAATTATTTTAACCTAAAATAGAATTTCTAAAAATATAAAAGTGATATATTACATAGAAATAAATTAAAAATAAAAATAAATTGATAAATCCTATTAAATAGAAGCTATCACTATTTTTAAAATTGGTTTTTTTTGATTTTTTCTTTTTCTAAACTAATAATAAACTAAAAACAACTATTTTTAACAAAGACACTTTTGATTTAACCCAAAGAATAAGCACTTGAAGTGCTTATTATACCCACAGTTGACTTTTGTTGACTGTGGAGTATTTTTAGCTCAAATGGTGAGGTGTGGGGTCCACACTGATCAAACTTGGTTTCACTGAGTCCAATGAACAATAATAAGCAACTTTCATACAAATGGATGGCCTGAATAAGCCAAAAAGCATCAAATAAGTACTTTGCTATTTGGTGACTAAGGCAGTTATGGGACAAAGTTAAGGACCAATTTCAGGTGGGGTCCACAGACTTAGGGGTCAAACAAATGGTCAAAGGTTACTCCCTGGTAGGAGGGGGGTTGAGGGGAACCAAACACAAAGGCTTTGGACCACTGTAGTGGCCACAAACCACCACAAAAGGTGGTGGTGTGAGGGTGACCAGCTGAGAGCAGGGCAAACCTTTGCCCTGCAGCCTACTTTGTGGCTTTGTGGGGCCCAGTAAACAAAATTCTAAAAATCTGAGAAAATTCTCAAAAATTAACAAGGTGGTAAAGATTAAGCATGCCAAATATCAGACCCTAAAACCTAGTATTAAGCAAATTGCAGATCTCCAAAGTTTGCTCAAAATGACTTATACAGATTTTGACTTTTTAACCAAACTTACTTCTTTGACTTTTTCCAACTTTGGGCTTAATCTACTGATTGTATAACATGTAAATAGTTGAAATAAAGTTAAATTAACCTAAAGCTACTAGTTACAAACCAATTTAGGAGATTATGGATCTTAAATTCCACCACAGTTAACTGTGGTGGTGGTGAGATGTTGATTTTGACTTTTAGGTGACAAATGACCTAATCAATGGTTGATTCAAGCACAAATGGTCCTAGGTAATGTTCCTAAACAACAAACAACAACCACAACTTAGGATTCAGTGGTTGAATCCACTGATCCAAACACCACTTAACTTGGCAGTTTAACAAGGTTTGAAAGATAATAGTGAGATTTAAGATCTAAAAACTATACTAGTTACTACAATATGATTATAAATACTATATAAAGTGCAAGAAAACTATAATGAACAACAAATGAGTATAACAACAGGTTTGACACAGATTATGTTGATATGATACAGTTAGGATCTAAAATGAGCACAAAGATTTATAATGAACACCTAAATGATATTAAGCAAAAATATTATCTAAATATACTCAATAAGCATTAAGACACAAAAATAATTAACACATAAGCTATGGAACAGTGAAATGGAAAAAAAATGAAATTGAAGCTTACAATTGATTTAGGACTGAGATGGTTACCAGGGCACCAAACTACAACCTAGATATCTCCCATGAGACACTAAACCTTACCCCATCCAAAAATAAACCTGCTCCATTGCTTCTTCTCTCTTGTGCACCATTTTTTTATTTTCTCACCATTCTTTTTCCTTGATTTTTTTTCTTTTTTTTTTCTTAAATTATTTTTTTTTTGTTTTTGTTTTCTAAGATAAACTGACTTCACCAGTTCCAATAGCTTTAATAAGCTATATATGGGCTTAAGTGAGCCTAAGGTTCCTTAATTAACATCTTAAACCAACATCTAAAAATAACTTGAGAATTTGTAATAATAAGAAAAACATAAACTGGATTTCAAGAGAAAGGTTGATTCAATTAATGTAAATAGTTTCAAACTACAATACAAAGACTTAAGAACATAAACTTCAAGCTTAAATTACACTGAGGATGAAAATTACATGAAAATGATTTTAAAAATTAACTAAAAACTAAAAAAAACTCCCATTAGCTTCTGGCCTTCTCTCTTCAATTATAGACCTCACCAATTGGCTCAGGGTGCTTTCCCACCTCCTTTTCTAGCCGTTGGATGGCTAGGATTGATCCTAGCCTTCAATTCATTCTTGGCGGGAAAATGATTTTTTGGAGTTTTCTTCTGATCATTGATGCCAGAGGGGGTTATTTGGACTGGGGTGTTTGGAGGGTTAGCCAAGGGGGGGGGGGGGGGGGGGTTGGAGTGTGCAGGTGGAGAAAGGTAGGGGTGATGATGGTGTTTGCTTGGAGTTTAGCAGGCGTAGGGATGAGAGTGGTGAGTGGTCAACGCGGGTCAAAGGGGATAAGTTATTTAGAACGGTTTTGGATTTGGGTGGGCTAAAGTGGATATGGGCTTGGTGGGCTATTGGATTATTGGTTAAGACCATGGTGGGTTTGGTTTTGGTTTAATTTGGTAAAAAGGGGTCCGTTTGTTTTAGCTAAAAATCCCAAGGACCATTTTTGTAAATCTGATTTTTAGGGGGTGTGTTTTGCCATTTTTCCAAACTCAACCCAAGGATATATCTTGCCAATTTGAATAGTCCAAGTATCATAAATGTCATTTTTTTTCTTTTGAAATTCCTGGGGATCAGTTTTGCCAAGTTTGAAAAGTTGAGGGACCAAAACTGACATTTGTGAAAAACTTTTATCCAAGGATCCATTTTGAATATTTTTAAACTTCCAAGGATAAAAATTAGTTTTCCATCCAAAAATATACCACCAGGGACTAAAACTGCCATTTTCTGAAATTCCAGGGACCATTTATGTCAATTTTGGATTTTGAGGGGTAAAACTGTAATTTTCTCAAACTTTTTTCACCCAAGGACTTATTTTGATAAATTTTTACTTTTCTTTGCCTTGGGTTGACTTTTCTTTCGTTTTAAACTTCCAGGGACTAGTTTTGCCAAATTTTGAAACTTGAGGGACAGAAACTGCCAATTGTGCAAACTTTGTTCATTTTTCATTTGTTTTTAAACATTTTGCATCTAAAACATATAAAACACACTTTTGGAATCAATTGTGTATTTTGATGCGTTTTTGGGTGTTTTTGGATGTTTTGGCAGTCCATATACGGTAAAAATGATGAGTGTTTGAGCACTCATCAATCTCCCCCCGGGCTATCAAACTCCGGAGGAGTCATGATATGATGAGTGAGTTCACCGGAGAACTCCTCATGAATAGAATCATTCACAAGATTTGAATCTGTGAACTCATGTTCCGGAATAGACTCATCACAACCCTCATTCTGAATATCAAAGACTGGATTATCATAAATCAAAGTGAATTCAGATTCGAATTCAAATAGAGGATTGGTGAGAGTAGTATTGAATGCTTCAGGAACAAAGTGATTATCATTCTCTATTGGACTGTTAGGATTAGAAGTGAGTGGTGGATCATGGTATAGGAGACTTTCAATTTCTCCCAGATCGGCTTCAAAATCGAGGAGACCATCATCACTTTCCAATGAAAGTGGATTGATGTGAGTAAGTTCATCAGCGAACTCCTCAAGAAGAGGATCAGCATCAGACTGTGGGAGTGATGCCTCAATATACTCAATGTCTCCATGAGATGTACCATCATCATTAAAATCTGAGAAAGTCTCAAAATGATCGTTTGAACACTCAAGAGGGGAAGGAAGATCACACATATGCTCAAGAATTCCCTGTGACTCTCTTGGGATTGGGACAAGGTTCTCAACACTAGACTTTATGAATTCGTCCGATTCCTTTTCAGGAACAGTGTCAAGATGCTCGTCCCCCATGCTCAGAGAGTGAGTGGGAACCTCGGGTGTGATAGCAGTTGTTTGAGATGGAATCTCAACTGCTGGGATATCAACTGATGAACTTGATGAAGCTTTGTAAAATTGAAGAATATCAAGGGTATCTTCATCATCACTGTCATCAGGGATGAAACGGAACTGAGAGCTAGATTTGGCTGCTTTCTTTTGCAATTGATTCCCTAATAGATTTTTCATAGGTATTTTGGGAATTTATTCTAGCAGCCTGCTCTTCAGCCAGCAATTCTTCCATGGATTTTTTATGAGTGTCTTTTTGGGCAAAGTCTTTAACTAAACCCTTAAGCTCATCAAGTATTTCCAGTACATTTTGAATTTCTGGAAGGATTGCTTGATTCATTTGGTACTGTGGAGGTTGGTCATAATAAGGTGTGTCAAAATTGTCACAAGGATATGGATTCCCCGTTTGACAATCTGAGCTGAAGTGTGGACCTCCACAGTAATCACAACAGTGAAACTGATGTGGTTGTGGGTTGTATGTGCTTTAGTTATAATTGTTATCAGGAAACTGCTCATAGACAAGCGTGTTTCCCAATTGACAATCAGAGCTGTAGTGTGAACCACCACAGTACTCACAACAGTAAAATTGTTGAGTCTCATGGTGTGGTAGTTGATGGAATGAATCAGTGGTGTCATGGTAGGAATAAGGATTATGGTTATAGACAGACCCATTTCCTGACTCTACCATGCCACAACTGGGGCAATTGCCACCATTATAAGGACTACCACACCATTGGCAAATAAGAAGGTGTGGGTGAGACATAGAAAGAATCAAAAGGTTTAGGAGGGTAAGGAATGAAGAATCAAAAGGGTAGGAGGATAAAGATGAATATTTTTGGATTTTTGGAAAGACATTTTGTACAAATAGGAAAGAAAATGTTTTTGTGTTCGTTGAAAACTGGTTTAAAATGTTTTCGGGGAACAGTTTTGTTTTTTATATGATAATATACACAAGGATGGTAAATTTACAAAGGATTGAATTCCAAAAGCACTAATCAGCAAACGGTTTTAGAAAAACGCGCATAACCTCCCCGGCAGCGGCACCAAACTTTGATTTGCCCCAAACGGTCAACCTAAATTGACCAAGTGATGGTCAACAAGGTCAAACTGCCTAGAGTCAATGCTCCGCGGAATATAGTGTTTCCCCGGGTCGTTATGTCCCAGCGAGGTGTGGAATGTATTCAAACGGGTTTGTGATCGGGTGAATTTGGACAGAAAGGGGTTGGTGATTGATTATACTACTGAAATGTACAAAGAAATAGCTTAAATAAGCTATATGAACATGACTGGAAAGTTGGAAAAACCAGAAACGTTTAAAACCTAAAACGTATACGTTTACATTTAAATTAACGTAAACGTACAAAATAAAACGTGAAAACTGAAATCTGAAAACCCCCAGGGGGTGAAAATGACTTTTTTACAAACTAAAGGATAAAAGAAAATTTTTAGAAAAAGAAAATAAATTTTTACACTAATTAATTATTTATTATTAATTAATTATTAATTAATACTAATTATTAATATTTAAAATACTTAAATGCAATATAATATTAACTTATCACTAGAAAAATGAAAATTAAATTTCTATAATTATAAAATAACTAAAAACAAATTTTAAAACTAAAATTATGTCTTTTTGTGGATTTTTTATTAATTAATTACTAATTAAATATTAATTACCTAATTAAACTAAATAAAATTATTAAAAATACTAAAACGACTTAGAAAATTAAGAAAAATTTTACAAATCTAATTAACCATCACAAGAATCCTAAAAAATTATAAAAAGTTTGTTTTATATATTTTTACACTATTTTACTAATTATTATATTAAATATTAATTAATTACTAATTAAACTATTTAAATTATAAGAACTAGAAGATGAATAGTAGAAATTACAAGAAAATTCCTAAAATTATTTTATAACTTATAAAAGCTGGGAAAAATATAAAAAATAGGGTTTACTTTATAAAAACTAATTTTGCTATTTAAAACTTAATTATTAATTAATTATTAATAAAACTAATATTAAATCTAATTAATACTAAATGACAAAATTAAAATCTAGAAAAATTACTGAAATTACTTTAACATAAAAGGAATTTAAGAAAAATATAAAAATGCCAAGTGCTTAACAAAAATCTAAAAATGAAAATTAAAAATTTAAATTACATTAAATAGAAACTATCACTTATTTTTAAATTGATTTTTCTTTTACAAAACTATTTTAATACTAAAAACAACTAACTTTTACAAAAACAACTTTTTTGGAAATCAAAAATAAGCACTGTGGATGCTTATTTGCACCACAGTTGACTTTGGTTGACCAAGTAAGGAAATAAGCTCAAATGGGCTTATGTGGGGTCCACAAGGGTGAATTCTTGTTCAACTAAGTTTATTGGACATGTATAAGCCAGAATATCACAAATAAGCTCACAGGTTAAGCCCTTGAACTACAATAAGCACTTGGCTTATACCACAGCCAACACAGAAATGGGACAAGGTTTATAGGATGATTCAGGTGGGTCCCAGGGGTTTTGAAGCTCAAACCTTGCTTGAAATGGATTGGGGGCTAGCTAGTGAGTTCAAAGAACCAAAGAGGGGGCCTGTGGGACCACTGTGGTGGCCAGAAACCACCACCAAAGATGGTGGTGTGGTGGTGACCTGCTGATGCAGGGGAACCCCTTTCCCTGCAGCCTTGTTTGGAGGGTTGTGGGGTCCACAGCAAAATTCACAAAAATGAGGTAAAGGGGGGAACACAAAGTTGAGCTGGGGGGCTACCTTTCCTAAAAAGTACAAGGGCTGAATCTAACTACAAAATTCACAATAAATCTAGCCAGAAATGGAAAATCT
Organism: Artemisia argyi; assembly: GCA_030686995.1. Lineage (NCBI taxonomy): Eukaryota > Viridiplantae > Streptophyta > Magnoliopsida > Asterales > Asteraceae > Artemisia > Artemisia argyi. The sequence continues at coordinate 145,901,592 of CM060682.1, forward strand.
GGGAGAGGTTAAATTTGACTTTTCACTAAAACCACATATTTTGACTTTTGTGAAGTAGAATCCTAATCTAATGACTAAAAATGTTATCATAAGCTATAATAAGACTCAAATAAGCAAAAGCAAGTACTTATACCCCTAAATGCATGATTATGCACCCTATACTCAGAACAGTTAATGAAATATGAGATTGGAAGTTAGATTTTGACTTTCTTGTGATAAAACCTAAGATTGATGACCAAACTGAGCTATTGTGACCTATTGAGATTTGTCTCAACAACAAACATCCACAAAAACACCTCAGAGGCCTATGGAACAGCCAAATCCAAACACTCCTTAATCATGCAATTGTTTTTAGTTTGATTAGGTTTTTAGATGAACTGAACTAACCTAACGGTACAGACTCATGATATAAGCTACTTGTGCTGAATGAAAGCTAAAACACTGAAAATTAAGCTCTGTCTTAAGCTAAAACACTATGAATAAATAAGAAAACAACAAAAAATTACAATTATCAAGAAAAACTAAAACAACTAATGACAAATTTAAGCTCAACAAGCAGGAACAACTTCAATAAGTACAATGATAAGCAGTAATTAAGCTAATACCTATTTAATGAAAGTTAAGCTGAAAACTCACAATGGTCCAAAGTTTAAGCATGACATGGAGGAATGGGTTGCTAGGACTTATGAATAAGCACTAACAGGTCCTAAAGTCTTCATTTCCTTCAAATAAGCTCAACTGCTTATTGAGGCATCCCAGTTGACTTTCATTGATTGCTATGATGGCATAATGGAATTATGAGCTTATAGTTATTGATATAAGCTCACTGCAAGCATAGGGAAGCTTGTGTGAGCTTATAGGAAGGGTAATACTAGCCTGTAGAAGCTTGTGAAAAGGTTTCAAACAACAAAAAGCTTTGAACAAGAATTGAACTAAAAGCTTTGAAATTTCATTAACACTGAAAATGATACAAGACTTAAATTTGAAGATTGAAAAATTATATTAACCTAAAAATAACATATTACAAGCTATAATTATGACTAAGAATACAAGATTACATTAATTTGACATTAGATAAACCTAAACTATACTACTGCTACACTAATCTTCTCTTTTCCCTTTTATAGGGGACTTCTAGGGTTTGTGGACTCCCTTGGCACTTTCCATCACACCCCTGAGCCGTTGGATGGCTCAGGGTTAATCCTGACCCCTCAAATAACTTTGGCGCCAAAAAGTCCCTTTTGCAATTTGCAGCTAGCTTGTAGATGTTTGAGGGCATTTAATGAATTTTGGACTCAATTGGAGGCTAAGGGGGACAAGGTGTGGGATGAGTTGCAGAGTTGGTAAAGGTGGGGGAGGTACACAATGTTGCAGACAATTTGGGGAGGGATGAAGTGGTGTTTTGACTTTGGTGTTTGACCCTGGGTATAATAAACGGGGTGGGGTTTAATTTTTAATAATGGTTTGGCTTTTGGGCTTGTGGTGATGGGCTGGGATAAAAAAGGGTAGGGATTGGGCTAGGGTGTGTTGGGTTTGTTTGTTTAGTTTAAGTTTAAGAAACCACAAGGACCATATATGTAAAATCTGAAAAATGGAGGGGCTGTTTTGCCATTTTCCAAACTTGATTCAAGGGTCCATTTCTGCCACATTTGAATAGTCCAAGGCCATGAAAGTTAATTTTCCATTTTAAAATTTCCAGGGACCAATTCTGCAAAATTCCAAATTACGGGGACCAAACATGTAAATTTTCAAAACTTTTCACCTTAAGTCCATTTTTGATAACTTTTGATTTTTCAAGGACCAAAAATGATTTTTCTTTCAAAAATATCCCACCAGGGACCAAATCTGCCAAAATCTAAAACTCCAGGGACTAAATTGCAAATTTCCAAAACTTTTGAGATTTTTCACCAAAGGGCTAAATATGACAACTTATGATTTTAAAAGGACCTTTGGTGATAATTTTCCATATTTTGAATGACCAGAGACTAGTTTTGACATTTTATGAAAGTTGGGGGACTGAAACTGCCAATTTTGCAAACTTTGTACGTTTTTCAACTGTTTTTACTTATTTTACATCTGAAACATATAAAACACAATTTTGGAATATTTTCAGTATTTTGATGCATTTCTGAGTGTTTTTGTATGTTTTGCAGTTCAGATTTGACCAAAAATTATGAGTGTTTGAGCACTCATCAAACACCCTCTTAACTTAATCATTCACTTTTCAAACAACCATTACCCTCTCAAAAACACACAACCATACGAAATTTAGGGCTTTCAATCTAACATCTTCAAATCCAATCAACTTTGTAAGTGTTCTAATCATAATTGCATTTTTGATTCAAGTATAACATTCTCATTTATATTCATTAACTAGAATCTTAGGGTTTATGCATAGAACTTTTTAATTCATGAAAAACTTGGTTGCTAACCAATCATGTCTTCCATTAGTTAAGAATTGTATTCTTTTTGTTGTTATTATTTGCCAAACACACCAAGTGCATTGTCTTTCAAAAATTGCAATCCACAACTAGAACATAACTCTTCACCACATTGTTAAAACAAATGAAAAACGTCATTGAAACATCACTTGCATATTGTCTCTTAAATGCTAAAGGGGATACATAACTAATATGTATTTTCGGGTACATTCAATCGAAGACATATTCAATTAGGAGAGTTTTGGTTATCTTTTGTTTTTATAAAAAAATTTGCATAACAAAACAATTTGGGCATCAAAATAAGTCAAGATAACCAAGTCTCCACATTGTTTGCATATAGGAACACATTAGAACATCCACCTTGTTAAAAGTTGTTAACATATAATTTTGTGTTTTCTAGGAATCAACATGCCTCCCGCAAATTTCTCCGATCACAAAGAAACCCTTAAGTACTTGCCAAAACACCATAGGACCAAAGGTCTCAACAAAGTTCAAGTAGAAACCTTTAAGGCACTAGAAAAACGATATGTTCACGAAGGTAGAACCATTGATCCATCCTTTCTAGACGGAACATCCATTCGCCAAAGCTTTGCCGCAATCAACTTTGATTGTCTCCTTGATATCGATGAGCCAATTTGTCCTAGGTTCATCTTAGAATTCTATGCAACCGTAAACCTTTCCACAAATGATTTTGGTAAGATATCATTAAACTTCACAACCAATCAAATACCAAATTTCTTAGATTTAAAAGACTTAGCTATCATTCTTGGAGTCCCAAATGAGGGTACTTGTCTCTACACGGATAAGTGGCCCATCTCAAGTCTTGATTCTATTGAGCGTTTTCATCCATACAACAACCCTCTTGCTAGTAACGAAACAATTAAAGAACATCTCTTCGTTAGAACCTCTACCACTAGGAAGAATCGTTCGTGGAATGATGTGGATAAGGATCCTTTTGGTATGGAGCTCAATGAGCTTAAACCACAATTTAAGAAGTGGGAAGAAATTCTTAGAGCTAACGTCATAAGTACCATAGGAAATAGAGATCATGTCAACACATGCCTTTGCTACATGCTCTATAGCATTTCCACCGGTCAACCCTTTAACTTAGCCTACTACCTTGCCAAAAGAATGGCCGACATACCCTTAGTTGGAACAACCGCTCTTCCTTATGGAATGCTTCTTACTCGCCTCTTTAGAGCAATCTCACCCATTCCTCCTAACGATAATGGAATGTGCTTTGACTATTCTCTCGTTCCTCACATCTTCGTCCCTCTAAGTGATAAACGAGTTTTCAAAGCTAAGGGCAAACGTACTCGCTCACCTTCACCATCACCATCATCATCCGACATGAGCAAGGACGATAAACTTCCTAACTCTAAGTTACCTACTTTAGACTACCTTCAAGAACTCCCCATCATTGACAATGCATCCGAAGAGTTCAAGCAAACCAAAGGAATTTTCAAGTGCTTTAGAAGGTACCTAAGCAAGCTCAATAAGAAGATAGACCGGTTGTAAGAAGCGTGATTAAGGAGTGTTTGGCTTATGAAAGTTTTAGAACCTTGTATGTGTTAAACTATGTGATTTTTATTGTTTTTCACGTTCATGATTTATTATGTTTGTCGGATTATGTTTGTATGAGTTTTTATGCATAATGACAATATTTGAGGTGTTTGACAATTTTTTATGCTTATGGTAAATTTTCACGAAGTATAGTGAAATTCTCCACCCCACGGTCAAAGTCCTATGATATGAGTGTTTACATGTTCAATTTTTGCATTTCCTAACCATATATGCATTATATTTTTGATTTTAGGAGTTTTCGAAAAATTTGAAAATCGTCTCGCGGGTCAAAATCGCGGACTGTATAGTTTTTCAGGTCTGGCGGATCTGGCGGCACCCGAAATTGGGTTCCGCCAGTGCAATTTCTGGGCAACCCAGAAATGGCCCAACGGACCAGACGGAACCCAAAACAAGGTTCCGCCTGTGTATCGCGAGGGTTTCGCCAGTCACCTACAGAAAATTTTTGTCATTTTTCTTAAGTTCAAAACTTGTAAAGTGTCAAACCATTATCCTAAGTGAGAAACATCTTCCATTAACTCCAATAACCATATTAGGACAACTCTCACTCACTAAAACAATTAGGAAGTCGCTTCCCTCCAAAAATTCAAATTCAAACATAACTAACCCAAGGAACCCTTTTAAAGGATTCTTCAAACCATTGAAACATTTTCAACCAGATCACATCCCATGATCACAAAGCATTGAGTGCATATGTTGGTCTTTCACTCCACCCTATTCCATTGGATTGACATCAAATGATGTGACATGGTCATGAAAATCATTTGAAACCTCAATCTTTGAATGGTAGAACATCAAATCCAAACACCCATTTCAACATCTTTTCCACCTTATAAATTTGAAAGTTTTGCAACAATTCAAATCACACCATAACCATCAAAATTTCTTCTCTCAAAACATCAAAACCACACCTTTGAAATGACTAAATCCAACACATCATCCGAGTCATCAAAATCCTTCTCAAAAACCACTAGGATTAGTGTTAAATCTTGTTGCTTCAACAAAACCGTCAAGTCAAGCTCATCATCTTCAAGTGATGATTCACTTAACATCTCATCACCTATCCAAGATTTCCTTAACCTCACTACCTCAACACCATCCTCAACACATTGCAATACCAATGTAATCACCATTCAAGAGTTGCTTAATCTTGCTACTCCAACACCCTCTCCAACACATTGCAACACTAACATAGCCACCATTCCTCCACCAACTAGACCTTCAAGTGATTCAACGTCACCTTCTCAACAAGCAAAACCATCAAAAACTTCATCACCTCAATCACCAACACTTACACCAATGGAACTTTTCCATACACCGCCAACATCACCACTACCCTATTTGGAAACATTAGAAGACCTATCACCCAAATCATCAAGTCCACCATCTTTGTCACTCCTTGACACCATTGCTCAAATGGAAACCCAACAACAACCTAGTGAGCAACTAGATGATGAACCCCATCAACCATCATTGGTAGAATGGTTGGCTTACCGTTATGCTAGATCATCAATTTTTCCAAATGATCAAGGTTATACACACTCACATTCATTTGTGTTTCACCCAATTTACAAAGACCTTCATGGTAATCCTTCCGGCGAACCAAGCTTCCGCCATTTTGTTCAAAACCAACAACCACAACAACAACAACCATCACCACAAGAACATTCCCAACAATTTGAATCTCTACTTTCTTCTTATAAGAAAATAGAAGCATCCATATGGGAAAAACCTCCAAACCTTAATGATGAGATTGACACTCATTTAAACCACCTTCAAGCCTTCAAACGTATGGTTGACTCTCAAATCAACCATATTATGGTTTTACAAACAACACTACACTCAACTAATGAAGGAAGCAAAAACACCTCTCAACCATCCACATTTGCTCCTTCAAGTTCAAACCATCCACCACCAACAAATCAAACCTCTCTTCCACCAAACTTTCCTCGCCATGATTGCAATCATTGCGAAAGAACCGCTCACATTAGTGAAGGGTGTCGAAGGGAAATTCGCGAGCTATCCGAAGAAATGAGGTTTATACTAAACCACATTTTGGATCATCTACAATCCTTGTCTCCCCCACCTCAACCTTAGAGTCTCCAAAATGAAACATAACCGTTTATTTTGGAAAATGTTTCCCATTTAAACCAACAAACCAAAACCCGTGTCACCCTCTCAACCTTCAAAATAAAGCCCGCTACAACCTCCAACACACATTTTCATCCTTAAACAACCTTAGCCTTGTTTTTGGAAAATGTTTCTCATTAAGGAAAATGATGATTTCCTTGTAGCATTTTATGTTCTTAGTTTATTTTTAGTTTTTCTTTATTTTTAAGAAGTAGGATAATGTCGTCCTAATTTCTTGTCTTTAACTTTTTAAGAGTCAAAATTTTACATGAAATGAACTTCATTCTACTACAAGGTTTGCATTGTTTGTTGACCATTTAGGTATAATGAGTGAACTATACCTTGCTATGGTAGCATACATATATCTTGTGTTTTAGAAACTAACCTTTCTTTTTGTAGGATCATTATCCATGTTTTCTTTCCTTGATACTCCATTTAGGGGAGTAATATTCAAGGGGGAGCATGAGTGTTGCATTATTCTACTTCACAACTCTTAGTTGTGTTCTAGATATGAAATGCTTTCATGACTTGTCTTGTGTGGCAACTAACATTTTGTTTTGTAGGGTCAAAATTCATGTCTCCTCTCTTGGCACTCCATTTAGGGGGAGTATCGTCCAAGGGGGAGCAAGTGCATACTTCCGCTTCGCTACTCTTCTTTTTGTTTCGACAAAAAGGGGGAGAATTTATATATAAACTTGGGTCTCAAAAAATTTTTTTTGCATATCACATCATCTTAGCAAAAACAAGTTTTTATACTAACTTTATAAGACTTAACACTAAAACTAGTGACTTACTTATAAATAAAGTTTATGTTTTGTCATCAACAAAAAGGGGGAGATTGTTAATACAAATATCGCCTAAAAACGTTATTTATATTTTACGATCTTTGCTAAGTTTTGTTAATGACAAAGTATGAACTTTAGCTATGAGTAAATCATCACTTTAAGTGTTTAAGTCTTGTTTAAACTAAGGTTTACATTTCCTTTTAAACAAAACATTGTTTTTATTTCTTAAATTAGAAAGAGTCTTGTCGCATCACATTTATTTCTTTAAATAGAAATATCACATCACATTTATGGTAAGTTTGTCATTATACATTTATGGAAAGAAAGTGTGTTTGACTAACCATAAGTTTTCTTGTGCAAGTTTGTGTTTGACTAGTATTTATGTGATGTGACCTTGTTTGGTTTGGAAGATTTATTGCAAAACCAACTGCAGCCCTGACGGAACCCTGGGGGTACACGGGCGGAACCCATCTGAGGGTTCCGCCGTATCCGCCAGACCTGCAGAATGTTTTGCTATAAATACCAAACCACTTGTTAGTTTTGTGTCATCACTTAGAGTCATATTTTACACATATTCTCTCATTATACTCAGTAGCTACTAACTTGTGTGATTCTCTTATGTAGCAAAGGAGTTCACATATTCATCTAAGAATTTACAAGTTTCAACTCTAAGTTGCAAGACTTGTTAGCTTTGTTATGTATAGACTTTGGTAGTTTATACTTCATGTGTATCTTGTATAAAAGTGATCGGTTAGTATTTTAGGACTCAAAATACATAGTGTGTCGGGAGTTGTTGTACCCTTGTAAAAGAACTAACGGGAGTGGTTGTACCCTTGGTAAAGAACTCGACATCTAGCTTAGTGTCGGTAAAAGTGTAAGCGACGATGGGAGTGGTTGTACCCGTGTAAAAGAACTCGACATCTAGCTTAGTGTCGGTAAAAGTGTAAGCAACGTTGTAAAGGTTTCTCCACCGGGAAAGGAGCTTTTTGATTAGTGCTTATAACTCTCGAGTTGGAAACTCGGGGCGTGGATGTAGGGCAAGGAAAAAGAGTCCTTGTAGCCGAACCACGATAAACAATCGTGTTGTGGTTTGATCGTTTCTTTCTTTATCTTTGCTTATTACATATTGTCTTTAGTGAGAATTGCTAATCACACGTAAAGCTTTTCAAAGAATTAAACAAGTAAAGTTGTGTTTATATCTTTAAACAAACGTAAAGCTTTTCAAAAAACTAAACAAGCAAAGTTAGGATTGTTAATCACACGTAAAGCTTTTCAAAGAATGAAACAAGTAAAGTTAGAATTGTTATTCACATGTAAAGCTTTTCAAAGAATTAAACATGCAAAGTTGTACTTGCATCTTTGAACAAACGTAAAGTTTTAAAAAGATAATCAAGTTAAAACGCGGTAAACTATTCAACCCCCCTTCTAGTTTTCCACAAAAAAGTTTAGTTTTCAACGGCAATAAAGGAAGTAAATGTTTATTACTCGTGTGGACGCTAGAGAAATATTAAGATGATAAAAGTCGGCGAAACATAATTAAGCAAATAGAAAAGAATGAAGAAAATGAGTAAAACGCTCTCGTGTAGAAGTCGTAAAAGTACAATCAAACAATAACTCAAACCAACATGAATAGAATCAAGAGTGAACGGATAAACGATATCGAATAATTATAAGACCAAAGATAAGTCGATAAATGAGTTGGATGTTTACCCCGTATCCCAAATAATTGATACAACCTTATAGTTTATGAAAGAAAGTGTATAATTCCCAAAGTGTATGACGTTTAGAAGTTATAGCTATTTTCGTAAAAATTTAGAAATAACACGCCCGTTTATAGTACGTTCCCGAGTTAACATGTTTATTTTAAACAAGTTCTATTACACGTTTTATAAGTTTTATATCGTTATCATTCGCGTGTATATGAGTTTTCGGCTTATCGGATAATTTGTGTCCGTTCAGGTCCGAATATATTAAGCTCGACGAGTCTAATATATTTTCTTCCATCTCTTGTCTCAAATCATACAATAATTCCTACACTAATACCGTAAATCCAATAACGTTTAAAACAATATTCAAATGACTAAGCTATTACAACAGTTTACAATATAATATGAATCGGGGTCAAAATCCCCGTATGCTCCAATAGCATCCAACGTCATCATCGATATATCAAAACAAAACAAAGATAAAGGTTAAGTTAGTAAAGATCAAAATAATTAACACAATGCAATTGAATAATACACAATCTAATATAATTAAAGACTCTATATTAGTCATTGGGCTTCGGCCCAATGACCTTACCCGTATACAAAACCCTTATGGCTTCGGCCCACTCTTCATAATAACCAAACTCACCTTGTTATAACTTTGGGTTTCGGCCCAATTTAACCCAACGCATTTGAGTTGGGCCTCTGAGGCCCATAATCAATTTCAAATCCAACACAGACATATGTTCAACTCTTTTATTAGCAAACTGATTTATAAATTATCAAAACACACTCTTATTGAGCTGTTATGTAAACTCAATGTATTTACAACTTTAGCCACTCATTGGAAAATTATAAAACATATACTAACATATCTTATGTTGTCTTTATTTGTAAGCCGCGGCTAATACTCAAATAGCACCCTTCATGGGTCGTTGAGATGAGACTCACGCAAGCAAGCACCCCACCTTTGGGTCTCGTTATTTCAAGCTAAACAAACACACAACCATACAAACCCTTACACCTTTGTAAATTTCAAATCAATCAAACATTTTGTCAATATAGTTTTTTACCTTTTTTATCCTTTTTACTGAAATATGCAAACACTAAAATGGTTAAGATATACTTTGTTGTAAAAAACTTGTTATACTAGGTAATTCATTCTCGACACCATAAGGTGTCTTGACAAAATCTGAAACCAAACGACCACCACCTTGGAGGTGAGATCAATATAGAACTCATATTTGGCAGAGAACCAATGAACCAATTTTCACCTTTTTTCTAAAACAACATATCTTGCAAGGTAAATCTTCAAGTTACAAAAAATACACCATCGTGATGAGAATTAAATTATCTTTCTATAGATATGCATTGTTATATGCTTTCGACGATTTTTTTTTCGACAAACCTTTTTTTTATTTATTTCCGCCCAGATAAATCACATATGATTCGTGTGATTTTTACAAATCACATATGATTTGATTTTTATAAATCACATGTGATTTTTTTCGTGATGGTATGATTTTTTTCGCGTAACGATTAACGGTTTTGCGAGATATTTAATTTCTAAAAAAAGGGTGAAAGTTTATTTTTTTTATATATTTTTATAAAAAAAAAGAATGGGTAGGATTGGTTCATTAGTTCTATGACAAATATGAGTTCTATATTGATCTTTTGTCTGTCCACCTAGTGGTGTTTCACGACGGACCAAAGGCAACCTTGACATTACAATTATCCTAAGACCAATCGACCTAACATAGACAAGTCCCCCACGATACGACATGTATCGTGGGTACACAATACGAGCATACCCTTGTATGTCACATTCAAATCAACAACCATTACCAACCCTATACGACCCTAGTGGTCGTACAGGCTAAGTGTAACCAAAACTCACCTCTCATGAGGCGTATTTAATAACCAAAACTCACCTGGACCAACTGAAAACATAACAATAATAACGCGACACCAATATCACCAAATAAACCCCAAGTAACCAAACACATCAAACTAAATCCACAACTCATCCAAATTCGACCACAAACACTCCTAGGGTTTCAGCTAACTCTAATAACATGAGTGGTAACTCACCTCGAGTCACGGCTCACCCCTACTCGATACATATACCGATCGGTCACAGCTAAAAATAAGCTCAAACATGAAAACACATCAAGGTCGTGACTCGACATGAGTCACGATTCAACCATACGACTAAACAATATTACCACGACTCAAGATAAAGAAGCAACCCATCCCTATTGACACTAATATATCACTTCGACTTCAAAATAACCTAAATCCATTCGGCTAACAATAATACTCAACCAAAAATAATATCCACTCACAAATGATCAACACAGGCCAAATATAAATACAAAATAACAAATAAACACGAGAGGAATAAGCTTAGCAACGAGTCAGCTCAACTCGTGAGTTCACTCGGACGAGTCAAGTGACTCAATGGCGAGTCGAAACGAGTTACGCATTAGAAATCAAGATAACCTAAATAATATATCACTAATATATCCCTATTGACACTAATATATCACTTCGACTTCAAAATAACCTAAATAATCCATTCGGCTAACAATAATACTCAACCAAAAATAATATCCACTCACAAATGATCAACACAGGCCGAATATAAATACAAAATAACAAATAAACATGAGAGGAATAAGCTTAGCAACGAGTCAGCTCAACTCGTGAGTTCACTCGGACGAGTCAAGTGACTCAATGGCGAGTCGAAACGAGTTACGCATTAGAAATCAAGATCCACACGAGTTTAGGTGTAAAACATTAGGTTTAGTTAGTTTTTATTTAAAATCGTTTAAGTTTAAGAAAACTGATTAAGGTTTTAAAGAAAAAAAAGAAAAGAAATAATAATGAAAAGAGGCGTGTGGCCTTACCAATGAGACAGAGATGAGAGGAAAGGGTGGCGGAACGTGGTGGTGAAGGTGGTGGCAGCGGCGGTGGTGGGTGGTGAGCGACGGTGTTCTTCAAAATAAGAACAAACACACTCCTTTTCGCTCGAAACTTTCCAGAAATGGTCCCTTTGACTTGATCTACGCATCGGCATCAAGATGTTGGATGGCCGGATTTTGGTCAGATTATGGTAATGGCGCCGGAACAGGAAATTCCGGTGAGGTGTGATAATATTAACGGGGAAACTCTATTATGGCTCTTTTATATAGAAGCCCTAGGGGCCAACTGTAACATTTCCATGTGAGGGGTGGCGGTGTAAATTATACTCCAGGGACCAGTTTTGCAATTCTTTATATCTTCTATGAATTTAGAGTGTGGGCCCCATTTAATTTAGTAAACTTACATTTTAAAATACGGAAATTTTTCCATTGCATCCGAAATCAACTAGTATTAATACATATAACTTCCTCGGAGTTAATTTATTTAGTAAATCGATTCATCTCGTGTATTTTAGGTTGTGCCGGCTTGATATTTGTATAATGTTTACGTTTAACAAGATATCCACAGTTTTTCAACCTCAAATAGGTTCAGAGAAGTTTAAAAGCTAAGGGAAATAAAAAATAAATGTTTTGGCTTGTAAAATAAGTTTAGGAAATTTATCGGGTGTTACATCTTGGAACCTTTTGGAAGATGATAGAAGTGTCTAGCTATTCGTTAGCTAGGGCTTTGCCTAGTTGGCAACTTTAGTCCCTTTGGTCCTATAACAATTTGGTCTTGGTACTAGAATGAGTTGGTTCTAGTGTCAGTTTGAGATTTTGGCAAGATTAGTCTTAGTACTAGAACAAGTTGGTTCTAGTGCCAGTTTGATATTTTGGCAAGAATAGTCCCTGCAGGCTAGAACAATGAGGTTTTAGTACTAGAACAAGTTGGTTTTAGTACCAGTTTGAGATTTTGGCAACTTAGGTCCCTCAAGTTTTTTCCCTTATACTTATGACACATAATATTTTATAAAACCATATACTAACCACTTTGACTAACACTTAACTTAATTTTCACTAGCCTATCACGTAACGCCTTTCAACTTATAAAAGTTGTAATCAAACATACTCAAAATATCATTTATCCGCTTAGTCAAACACATTAGTTTGAGTCAATTTCATCCAGGGTCATACCCATTTGAAAACGGGTTTCGGGTGTAACAATTATATCCCCTTTATTTAGACTTTGTCCACGAAATCTCTTATCTAATAATAACCAAAACTTGGTCACATAACTCTCTCCATTTCGTCTTAGCACTTTCAACATTCAACTAGTTGATCTTGCAACTCAAGGCACACTGTAACACAATCCCCTCCCATAATCCATTATACTTCTCACTTATAATCGAAAGAAAGAGAACCCAGAATCTGACATGACCATGCAAACCTTCAAAAAATGACTAAATTATATGATTTGTGTATGTGTAGATGTGGCTTACAACTTGTCAAGGACGGAGCTATTGCAAGACAGAGAAGGGTGCTGGCCCCCCTTAAATTTAGCCTGTTAGTAGTAGTTCTTTTTATTCATGTGCTAAAAAAAAGTTCAAGTTTGGCCCTCCCAAGCCCAAAACTTCTAAGCCTAACCAAAAGGTGGCCCACCCAAATCCTAACTTTTTTATAGTTAATATCAAAATTTCTAACTAAAAAAATAATAAATAAATAAATAAATAAATAATAATAATAATAATAATAATAATAATAATAATAATAATAATAATAATTCTAGTGCTAATTGAAGATATGTAGTCACTCCCACTATCCCTCTCAAGTCACCATCATCAAGATTCAAGATCAAAGGCTGAAATTTTTTTTTTCTTATAAAATAGTTACTGTATATAACATAGTAATATGTTTATGTATCTTTTCCCCCAAAGTTGATTTTGGTTTCTAGTTGTTCAATTATTTATGTTGAGATTAATAGATTATGAGTTTATGACTTTTAGAGATTATGTAATTTAGTAATTATCAGTCACATATCGAGAATAGTCAATAAAGATAACAAAAGATATATTTGCAATTGCAAATCATCACCTATGCTATGCTATCAAAATAGTTTGTGGCAACTGCTAATGTGCATAGAGCCAATCTCAAGTGTTTGACTAATAAAATACATTTATAAGGTTATGTATATATGTTGTCAATTACTTCATGTTTGATTTATAAATTTGCCAGTTGCCTACTTGCCTAATTAAGTAGTTATTAATTCTTTTATACTAATATTTTGATGTCCTAAGTTCCTAACACAGTAACAAAAATACACAATGCTTATAGATTTTAAATATGTTAATCACTAAATCTTTGTCAAACTTGCAATATACTATCAGGTTACAGGAGCTATAATGGCGAAGCAAACAAAACAACAAACACTTGACAATTTTACAAGTGAAAGCTTGATAATACAAATGATAAGTCTAGTTCAACATCTCAAAATCAAGCAAGTAAATGTTCCAAAGCTTCAACGAATGAAAGTAGACAACATCAAAATCAGTTAAACCCACATACTTTTGAAACACCGAGGCAAAATAATGAGGAATTTGATCTTAATTCTTAGATCCTGGAAAGCGAAAACAAATTTGGAGTTATCCGGTGAATAAGAGGGAACAAGTAAGACGAGCATATATAAATTTGGGGCCTTTTCAAATTCATTTGAATGAGTATCCTGCTAAAGGTTCAACTAAGTACCCTAGTAAGTTTCAATACTCATGGTTTAGCATATTCCCTAATTGGTTAAAGTATTCGTCTACAACACACTCTGCATATTGTTTTTTTTTTGTTACTTGTTTTCTGATAAACCAAACGAGCATCAAAGATCAGATGTCTCTGTGGTTGAAGGATTTGACGAATGGAAAAAAGTTAATGATGGTAAAGATGTGCATTCCTCAAACATCTTGGTTCTTCAAAACACAAAAATGCTTTGGCTTTCAGTGAGATCTGATTAACCAAGAGACGAATATTGGTAACATTTTAGAGAAGCGAAGTAAATAGAAAATATACATTAATCGTCTAAGATTAAAAGCTTCAATTTACGTAATTCATTGGTTGACATTTCAAGTGTGTGCTTTTCGAGGGCATGATGAAAGTCCTAATCCAAAAAATCGAGGTAATTTTCTCCAACTGTTGAAACTACTAGTTTCTTATAATGAAGAACTTGCAAAATTTGTGATGGAGAGCGCTCCTTATAATTCAGAGTACACTTCAGGAGATATTCAAAAAGAACTTCTTGCCATTATTGTAAATAATGTGCGAAAACATATCCGTAGTGAGGCAGGGAGTTCTTGCATTTGTGTCATGGTTGATGAATCACGTGATGAGTAAAAAAAAAGAACAAATGGCTATTGTCTTCAGATTTTTTGATAAATATGGGGTACTAAAAGAAAGGTTCTTGGATATGGTTCATGTTTTTGATACTTCGTCATTAACTTTGAAAGAGAAATTGTGGGACACTCTATTAAATCACGAGTTCGATACTAGTAAAATTCGTGGCCAAGGTTACAATGGTGCTAGTAACATGAGAGGGGAGTGGAATGGATTACAGGAACTTGTTCTCAAGGATTGTCCTTATGCGTACTATTTTCATTGTTTTGCTCACAGACTGCAACTTGCTTTAGTTGCTGGTTCAAAAGAAGTTATGCTGGTTCATCAATTTTTTGAAAACTTGGCTTACATTATTAATGTAGTATGTGCTTCGAGTAAACGACATGATGAATTACAAAAAGCTAAGGCGATTGAGACTAAACAATTATTGGAACTTGGTGAAATCAAAACGGGTAAAGGAGCAAATCAAGCTAGCACCTTAAGATGAGCTGCTGATACACGTTGGGGTTCTCATCTTTTTTTAGTCAATAGCTTGCTTCAGATGTATAACTTTGCTTTTATTGTTCTTCGGGGTATAATTACAGATGGATCTATTGCTTCTCAGCATGCGGATGCTGATAAATGTTAATCTTACATAAAATCATTTGAGTTTGTTTTATGTTACACATGGTACAGAAGATACCAGGGAGAACTAACATTTTATCTCAATCTTTGCAAAGAAAATTTCAAGATATTTCCAATGCCATCGAGCTAGTTTCAACAACAAAGAAAAGTCTTGATGATTTCAGAAATAAAGGATGGGATTCTTTACTTAAGCAGGTGAAGTTTTCTCGTTGAAGAATGAAATTGATATACATGGCATGAATGCTCCATACAAGTCTAGTTGATATCTGATGCGTGAGATTGCGCCCTCGCAAAAGGTTTTACCTCTCAAGGTATCTTGAGAAGCTTGCAATCCCCACCAGGCAGTATACCTGACCATTTTAGTATAGTATAGTGACAAGTACCGGGGGATTGATCGTTCAACTCAAAGAATAGTG
This sequence comes from Artemisia argyi, assembly GCA_030686995.1. Lineage (NCBI taxonomy): Eukaryota > Viridiplantae > Streptophyta > Magnoliopsida > Asterales > Asteraceae > Artemisia > Artemisia argyi. The sequence goes on from CM060682.1 coordinate 145,917,553, forward strand.
TTCGCTAGGGTTAAAACTCACTTAAACTAGGTCTAGAGATGAGGGATGATTCTTTTTGTATTTTTGTATTTTATGAAAAGCAAGTAAAAATCTCGGGTTTTGAAGGAGTGGGCGGAATTAGTTGCTAATCAAATAACCCAAATAACTAAAGATGCAATCAAAATAAAATAAAATAAACTTAAACTAATTGTGGCGAAAACAATAATGAGAGATAACGTGTTTACTTAGATTTCATTAATCCCTAGCTATCTTTTACCAGTTGATTAGTTTGTTACAATTGCATGGATGACGGGTTATATTCCTTAATACCATTCGTAGGGCCGTGTACGATCTTCCCTAACTCTATAAGCTTCTACCTCTTCCTATGTCGAGCAGACTACTAGCTCCTAACATGGTCTCATTAGTAGTTACCTATGCATTAAATATAACCAATATATCGTAGTACACCTCCGATCGTGTTTCTTAAGACGTTTAAGCAAGTTACCAATTGGAAGTCTGCCAGTTTTCTTAAGCCTAACATCGAATTCATTCATCCACAACAATTAAAAACAAACAACCAACCAATAATCAATACCTAAGTTTCATTACATCTAAGCAAACACAAAGAAAACCTAGCCAAGCATGTTAAAGAGAAGACAAGCATAAGATATAATCAAACAACACATAGACATATTGAATGATTTGATTAAAGACTTATCTTCAATAAGCATGGATGAAACAAGGGTTTGAAACCCTCAAAATAGCAGTAAAATTCGTCTAGGGTTTTCTCCCTTCAAAGTTGCACATAATGAATGAAAACTAGGAAACTATATATACATTTTACATTCTGACGGCGTCAAGAATAGGGTCTGACGCCGTCAACTCGCCGCCAAAATAATACTCGTATTGCCTAGATCCACTTCTGACGTCGTCATGTACAAACTTGGTCTTGGCCGTCATGTGTAATTTCCTCTTGATGGCCTTGGTGACACCGTCATGTATAAATCTCCAAAAACTTCTCTGGCGTGTCACGTGTATTTGATTTATCCACCTCTTTTTCAAGTCTTGACGCCGTCACTAGCAACCTGTGACGTCGTTAGGTACAATTTTCAGCATGATTTTGAGACTTTATCGTTTTCTTCACTTTTTTGCTCCAAAAACGTCCAAAATGATTCCTTTTGTAAATTTCCTCTCAAAAGTACCTAAAATGACAAAAGGAACGATTTAGGGCAATATTTGATCAAATAATCTCGACTTTCGCCTTAAATGACCCCCCAAAAGCGGTACACTTTTCGTCTCATCAAATACCCTTACACTTGAGATTTGCTTGTCCTCAAGCAAATGCGCTTTTATTCTAATCAAAATACAAGTTAGGGGTCATTTAACACTAATATAAAAGTAATTGCAACAAATAATCGTTCCACTTCAACCAAAAACAAGCACGGAAATTATACACTAGCACCTCACAAATAGTGTTTAGATACTCACATCTCTCGGGTGTAATAAAGTATATATCACAATATAGAAATGGAAAACATCTCTTACTACCTGTCATAGCAAATAAATTACCATAGGCTTGGGAAAGGATCAAACCTCCACCACTTGGCGTAAGCACCTAGGATAAACTATCAAAGAGGTCTTTTTAAAGGGTTAGGGATATGATAAACACGGTTTTGTTGGATAAAGGCAATATTTACTGGTGGCGAGTTAATCATCATGGTCAATTACATGTACAATGTGGCGTTGTTAAGCCAAGACTCGACTCGACTTAAGCTAATTACAAACTAACAAAAACATATAACCAACATAAAAGGAAACGGGATGGTAGTCCGTATGTTTTTCTTTTTCTTTTTCTATTTCTTTTTTTTTTCTTTTTTTTTTCTTTTTTTTATTTGCATACACTCTTACCCTACCATCCAAAATAATACATCATAGGGAATTTGCATTCCCCTTACACTTGAATTTTTACATACTTTACAATCAACTATTCTAATGACTCGTATCAAGATAATCAAAACACTTGGAGTACTTTTTAAGATTAACGCACATATGGGGGTAATATATGATGTTCTTCCCCAATACTCCATAACAATAGTACTTTACCCAATCGTCCCAATCATCCCAAAACAATATGTACAAGATATGACTCGACTTAGCAACCATGTAATCAATTAGACAATTATCTAAGGGTTTAAACAAATAACAATAATGCACTAAAGATGAGTGCATACACGAAAGGCTAAGGCGATTTGGTTGCACATTTGGGGTGAATTGTAAACAAATTCTTCCTTTAAGTAAAATGCTTAAAGTTAGAAACAAAAAAAATATGCTCGGAGGGGTGTACTAGGGGTATCGTGTACTAAAAATGAGTACAACGCAAAGGTGTGGGAAAAATTAATTGACTTTACTAGTCAAGTAATTATGACTTTATTGGTCAAGTAATTATGATACGGGTTTAACACAAGGGTGATCCTAATGCCTCTTATCATGTAGTAAATCCTAACTACACGAATGTAGTCTCACTAGCAGTCTCGGGATGCATCACTAACGCAAGTACTAGAATCTAAGTACTACCGGTACACTCATAAGCACTAATAATGAATGCTTTTCCTAACAAATCTAAAGGCGAACCTCATATATTTGGGGTGGAAAATTTTGAGTGGTACGGTTTTTTGTGCTAGTCATACAACTCCTATCCATGAGATGCTCATTAAGGCTAAAGCTTCATTCCTAAATGTTGTAAAAAAAATTTAATTTGGTGCTAAAATTGCACTAACAAGTATTTCTCTTAGTTTTATTACACACCTACTATTGAACAAACAAACTCAAGTGCAATTGCATTCTCTAAGATATCATCATTTACCCTCCCCTTACACTTAGGCTGAACATTGTCCCCAATGTTCAATAAAAAGGATGTAAAAGTAATGAAGGTAAAAGAATGAAAAAAATACTCCCCTGATTCGTTCGGTGTGGATAAATGGATAACATGGTTAAATCCTCCTCCAAGAAAATGAACATGATAAGCTTCCCTCTAGAAATATAAATCATCTTCTTGTCGAATATAACCTGTTAAACCAGAGAAAACAATCATGGCAAACCTCGCGTAAAATCGGCTGTAATCTATATATCTAAGGATATAATGCTTGTGGAATGAATGTTTGCAGATTTCCTGGAGTTTATAGAACTAAATAATTAACAAAAACTGTAAGACTCCGTTAGAAAAACAAAACTTGCAAATTTTTTCAGAATTTTTACACCTGATGCCGTCAGGTTATAATCCTGACGCCGTCAGAGTGTTCTAACAATGTTAAGTTTTCAGAAAATTTCTGAAAAAACTCACGCCTTAATTCCTGGAATTCCTGCAAAACATCATTATGACTCGATACAAGTATTTGACTCAAACAAATACTAATATACATGTTCATTTAATATTGTTGTGGTTCATGTCCAATTCCGTTCTTAAAAACAAATTAAGATTTCCCTTACACTTATCTTTTGCGAAATACCTTTTTATGAAGTTAAGACAAACAACAAGGTAAAGCATTTTCACAATTTATTATGAAACATGATCCACAAACAATAGAAATAAAGCATGCATACGGAAACAAATAAAATCAAACAAAACTTGGGTTGCCTCCCAAGAAGCGCTTTTCTTTATTTACGACTCTTGTAGCTAGACTCAAGGTCATGGGCTACGTTTTCTTATTCCGCAATAAGAATGCGGTTTTGAAATTTCTAATCACTCTTCCATCCCACTTGTACTCTGGGCCTAAAGCCAAACACCCCGAATACCTAATTTTATTACTTCTTTGGTTAACATCACTAACCTCAAATGTTGGAATATTGTCGACATCTAAGCCATCAATACCCTTGAACTTTTCAAACTTATAAGGCATCATGTACTTAACACACCCGGTTTCATTGGAAAACGTAACGATACCTTCATCCTTATCATAAATCATGTTGGACGTATTGATGAAGGGTTTTCCCAAAACTATCTCACCTAAATGCTGATCTATAATTCCTCTCACATCTTCTAAGATCATGAAATCACATTGATAAATGAAATCCCCGATAAAGACGTGTAAACCTCTAGCTATACCTATGAAATTGCATAGTCGATTGGGGTTATAAGGGTCTTTTCTATGTTTCAGTTCATCGCTCATGATCCAATTATAGTAGAGCCTAGACATAACATTCATTGGGGCTTGCAAATCGACATAGGTATGCTCCCTAAACATGTGACCAATCATGCATGGAACCTTAACATTAAAATAACCCCCTTATAATCCATGGGTTCTTTCGATGCTTAGCGGGACAAGGATATTTCAAAAGAAACTTATGGTGACTTAATTCCTCAAGAGTTGGTGAGGAGTTTTGAACTATTCCTAAATCATCCCTAGACCCTATGGTGTCATTTTCATAATGGTCTATTTTCAATTCCCTTTCTTTTTTAACTAACTCATTAAGCTCATTAAACCCCTTAATTTCTCTTTCCATTCGGTTGCGTTGTAAAACTCTTTTTTCAATTTCCAACGTCGGCTTTTAGTATCCATAATGACACACTTTTTACGAACAAAGACACAAAGAAGAAGATAGACTAAAGAAACTTATAAAAATAAAATAAAAATCTTACTAGAAAGGAATCTAGCAAGTAGACCTAATAAAAAGAAATTTAAACCAGGACAATAACTATTCCCCGGGCTGCGGCGCCAAAAACTTGATGCGTGAGATTACGCCCTCGCAAAAGGTTTTACCTCTCAAGGGATCTTGAGAAGCTTGCAATCCCCACAGGCAGTATACCTGACCGTCATAGTATAGTATAGTGACAAGTACCGGGGGATTGATCGTTCAACTCAAAGAATAGTGTTCGCTAGGGTTAAAAGTCACTTAAACTAAGTCTAGAGATGAGGGATGATTCTTTTTGTATTTTTGTATTTTATGAAAAGCAAGTAAAAATCTCGGGTTTTGAAGGAGTGGACGGAATTAGCTGCTAATCAACTAACCCAAATAACTAAAGATGCAATCAAAATAAAATAAAATAAATTTAAACTAATTTTGGCGAAAAAAATAATGAGAGAAAATGTGCTTACTTAGATTTCATTACTCCCTAACTATCTTTTACCGGTTGATTAGTTTGTTACAATTGCATGGATGACGGGTTATATTCCTTAATACCATTCGTAGGGCCGTGTACGATCTTCCCTAACTCTATAAGCTTCTACCTCTTCCTATGTCGAGCCGACTACTAGCTCCTAACACATAGACATATTGAATGATTTGATGAAAGACTTATCTTCAATTAAGCATGAATGAAACAAGGGTTTGAAACCCTCAAAATAGCAGTAAAATTCGTCTAGGGTTTTCTCCCTTCAAAGTTGCACATAATGAATGAAAACTAGAAAACTATATATAGATTTTACATTCTGACGGCGCTAAGAATAGGGTCTGACGCCGTAAAATCGCCGCCAAAATAATACTCGTATTGCCTAGATCCACTTCTGACGTCGTCATGTACAAACTTGGTCTTGGCCGTCATGTGTAATTTCCTCTTGATGGCCTTGGTGACGCCGTCATGTATAAATCTCCAAAAGCTTCTCCGGCGCGTCACATGTATTTGATTTATCCACCTTTTTGTCAAATCTTGACGCTGTCACTAGCAACCTGTGACGCCATCAGGTACAATTTTCAGCATGATTTTGAGACTTTGTCATTTTCTTTACTTTTTTGCTCCAAAAACGTTCAAAATGCTTCCTTTTGTAAATTTCCTCTCAAAAGTACCTAAAATGACAAAAGGAACGATTTAGGGCAATATTTGATCAAATAATCTCGACTTTGGCCTTAAATGACCCCCAAAAGCGGTACACTTTTCGTCTCATCAATATCGCCCTCGTCCACAAGATAAACATGTTACTTTTGAACATTATTATTGAGTAGATATATTTATCTGCACATTAGATAAACAATTGCATGAGCTTAACTACAGATTTAATGATCATGCCTTGGAGTTTTTAACTCTAAGCTCCGCATTAGTTCCAAAAAAATATGTCTTCTTGTTGAGAAATGTTATCCCGCAGATTTTACTGAACAAGAGAGGGTACGATTGAAATACGAGTTGCAGTTTTTGAACATTGCTATGAAAGAGAACTTGCAGCTAATTCAAGTATCAACACTTGCTGGTCTATGCATAAGTCTTGTGAAAACTGGGAAGTGTGATTCTATGATTAACAGATTGATTCGACTAATCTTGACACTTCCGGTATCTACTGCTACAACCGAGAGAGCGTTTTCAACGATGAAGATATGCAAGAATAGACTTCGCAATAAGATGGTAGATGAATTTCTTGCGGATAGCCTGGTGGTTTACATAGAAAAGGAAATTGCTGGAACTTTTAGTTCAGAATATGTATTTGATGTTTTTAAGAATCTTAAAGGTCGCAAAGCCGACTTGTAACTTTTTTTGACTTACATGTTTAGTTAATTATGTTGATGTTTTTCCAGAAAATTTTTTGTATCGGCCCTCCCACGAAAAATCTTCTAGCTCCGTCACTGCAACTCGTGTATAGAGAAGGTCAGAAAACATGATTACCAAAGTAACAATATGCCAATCACAAAGTATAAAATTGCCGAAGTGCTAATAGTGGAAAGATAGTAGACCAATATTGTAATATCGAGAAAAGAAATGACACCAAAGCAAAAATAGTGGAGTCCTCCTACTTTTCTTGTTTCCTAAAACCCTAAAAAAAAACACCCATCTTTCAGATCTCTTGACTATTCTCTTTGCTCAGGTACAATATTTCTAAATCAAAATCAGTTTCTAGTATTACCCATTATTTTTATAACTCTTATCTAATATTTGACAGGGATTTAAATTGAACTTATAGAAAATGGCTGCTAACCAAAACATGCCGACCGTAGTTGACAAGGACCAGGTAACTTCGTATGTTTAATTTACTGATTTATGTAGTTTCTATCTTAATCAGCGTCTTTGTAGATTTAGGGGTAAATGTCATTTGATAGTAATTATATGTTTTGGTATGGTCATTTCCAAGAATTAAAGGTATTAAGTTCATGTCTTATGTAAAAATGGAATTTAAGGGGGTGTTTCTTTAAGCTTATATATGGCCTTATGAGCTAATTTGATTTCGGCTTATATTCCATAAGCCCCAATTTTCATGCTTATTTTGAGGTTTATGGGCTTATATAAGTTTATCATATCATAAGCCCACAAGTCTCAAAATAAGCTGGAAAATTAGGGCTTATGAAATATAAGCCAAAACACAAATAAGCTCATAAGCCACTGATACGAACCAAACTGATATTATTATTAATACTGGAAAATAAAGAAAACAAAGAACAAAGATAGGTTTCTGGTTCTATTCCCTCCTGCCTTGTCCTCAAGGTGTCGATTTGAAATTTCATCTTAATCGATCTTGGAACCACGATCCCATGATTTGAAGTTATGGTTCGGTTCATCTGCCTCATCACTCTTGTCGACCAACATTACTTGCAAAGTGCGACTCGCACACCGATGACCAAGTGTAAATTTCTCATCACACCGGAAACATAGTCCTTTAACTTTCCTGTCTTGTATTTCTAACTCGGACATCCTTCGGAAATTATCACCCTTAGTACTAGTTTGTCCAACTATCGCATCCACACCCTTAGATTGAATAACACCCTCGTATAACCGGTTGTCTTCAATTGTTACAGCCAACTCCATAGCATGGGATTCATGACCCTAGGTTTAAGCCCTTTTGTAAAGGTGGCTTCCATGACAGTTTCTGGAAACCAGTTGGCAAGCCAATTTTTCAAACAAAGCAACGTACGCTCGAGCCGATTCCTCGAGTTATTGCCAAGAATTGCTCATACAAATTTCCTTCCTGTGATTGTTGGAACCGAATCAACAAACGCCTTTTAAAGCCATCCCACGAATGGAATGGAGTTCGTCCCTCACTCCATCTATACCAAGATAGTGCCTCGCCGTCCATACATAAAGCTGCTGCTCGTAGTTGTTCTTGTTGCGGAATTCCTTGAATTTCAAAATACCGTTCAACTCTCTATATATCCATCCATATGCATCTTCACCTTCAAACAAAGGCATCTTCAACTTTCTCATTCGATGCTCAAATCTGTGATAAGCGAATCTGTCTCCTGCTTGATTCATTCCAGCCTCCCGATGCTTTATTTCTCCTGTTGATGTGTTCCCATCATGTGTTGCATCTCCGTATCTGTCGCTTGCGGGTCCACCCATTCCCATCCGGAACCTGTAGGTTGCATTCCTTTAACAAATAGTGCACCAGAATCTGTACGCGGCTTAAATCGCTCACCATTCAAGTCATTTGTTTTCCTTTGATCGAATTTGATCGATCCTTCCACATCCCAATACTCTGGCCTCAAGTTTTTTCCAATAGTAGTGCTTGATTCACCATTAGAATTATGCAATTCCAACCCAATATCATCATAACCCCGTCGTGCTGGTGGTACATACGGGTTCGGCTTTGTAGCTAGCTTCGTGGGATCAGGAAATTCAAAAGTTGATGTTAAAGTTGATGTTTGCGTTGAAGCCCTACCTAAGATCAACTGTTTCAATTCCTTAAATTTCTGATCGACTTCTGATTTTAGAAGTCCAATTCCCCCATCTAACTTTCCAATACCTTCGTCAAACTTCTTCTCCAACGCATCCATTCTTTCTTTCGCTTCTGCCTTATACACGATGAATTCAGCATCCAGTTCTGCAACTTTTTTGCTAGTCATGACTTCTGATGAACAGTGATTCACGATGAACAGTACTTCGGAAAACAAAAAGTTTTGGTCCAGAATCTATAGCTCTGATGCCAATTTGATACAATCAAACTGATATTATTATTAATACTGGAAAATAAAGAAAACAAAGAACAAAGATAGGTTTCCGAGTCCTCAGACCGGTTCTATTCCCTCCTCCCCTAGATCACGACCCCTGTGTCTATTTAAACTCCTGTATTCTTGATAAGCAAGAAAACAATAATAGGAAATTACTTGTTAAAAGGAAACTAATAAATAAATAAAACTAAATAAATCCTAAACTTCCAGCAGCTTTCATAATTACTCTAAGACCCCTCAACTACTCGGTTCGTATCAGCCACATATAAGCTTAAACAAACACACCTGACAAGGAGGAAGAATGACATTTAGTTTTTTTGAATGGGTCGTTGAAAAACCTTATAATTGTAATAATGGATCTTGAAAGGGTATAATTATCTGAACTAATTAGAGGCGAAAGTTTATTGCTATCATGTGATTTTTATCCTACTCTAGATGGCTACACATTGCTTTAAACTAAGGTTAAGTTCGATGATAAGTAGTGTTAGTCATAGTTTGAAGAGTGATGATATTGATCTGTTTTTCTTGTTTGTGACAATAAGGGAATACTTGATGTTTTGTTGGAAATCTAGGTACTGTTTTATCTTTTAAAATTTTATTCTTGTTGTAGATTTGAGGGTAAATGTCATAGGATAGCAATATACTTTGCCATCTTTTCGATTTTGATAATTGTGCATTTTTGTGTGTGTTTTTTTTTTTTTTTTTTTTTTTTTTTTTTTTTTTTTTTAGTAATTATATGTTTTAGTAAGACCATTTTCAGAATTAAAGGATGTTTTTATTATCGGTACAAAAACTTTGGTCTATAATTACCGGATAGGGAAAATATCCTTAGTTTCTAATATGGGTTGTTCTAAAATTTTAAGTGTTTGAATGGATCTTGGAAAGGTATAATCATCCGAACGGATCAAAAGCGAAAGTATATTGCTTTTATGAGATTTTTGTCCTAGTGTCTATATGGCTGCACATCGCTTTAAAGTTTAAACTATGTTTAGTTTGTAAAGTAGTGTTAGCTATCGCTAGAGTATATAATAGCAAGTTTTATACTGTTTGTAGCATAGTCACAGGGAACGCTGATTATGCCGCGTTCCTCGTTCCGGATCGTTCGTACCGAAACGCGGTACAATCGCGACCTGGATCGCTAGTTTCCGCGTTCCGTTTCTTAGTGTCATGGTTTTGTACCTTGAATCTGTTTATGTTGTGATTTTCGTGATGATGGTGTTTTCCGGGTAGATCTGTGTTTGGATTAGGGAAGAAGGTGAAAGTGGCTGCAAGGAGAGAGATGAAGTACTATACTCCGTACCCTAAAAAGCCTGGCTTGGCTTTTATTTTTTTTTAGTGGGCCTACTTACAAATGGGCCAATTAAAAGTCTTTATGTTATAATATTATAATGAAATTAATAAATGGGCCAATTAAAAGTTGTAAGATATTTTGAAAATGGATTGGGTAGTCATAAAAAATATGAATTCAAATATTAATCTTATAATGAAATTAATAAAAAATATGTATATAAGTACATAAATACCTATTAAAACTTATATATGTATAATTATAATATTATATCGTACCAAAATATATGGTACATCGAACCAAAACGAACCGGAGCGTACCGAAATGAGCCTACCCCCCTTCGTACCGAATTTTAAGGACTTAGCATTTCCCGTTCCCGTTTCCCGTTCCCGTACCGGAGCGTACCGCGGTCCATGTGACTATGGTTTGTAGATTTTAGGGAAATGTCATAGGATAGCAATATATTTTGTTATCTTTTCGATTTTGACGATTATGCTTTGGTTGGTCATTTTCAAGATTTTTTTTAGGTATTTCATCTAGAATTGGTACAATAATGAACTTTAGTTTATAATTACCAAAGAACGCTGAATGACCTTTATTTGTTTACAATGGGTCATTTAAAACTTTTAATTGTAATAGTGAATCTTTGAAAGGTTTTTTTTTTTTTTTTTTTTTTTTTTTTTTTTTTTTTTTTTTATCAAATTGGAAAAGAGGCGAAAGTATATTGCTATTCATTGATGTTTACCTAGAGTGTATATGGCTACACATTGATTTAAACTAAGGTTAAGTTTGATGAGAAGTACCATAAGTTATTGTTTGAAAAGTGAGGATATTGATTTGTTTCTGTTATTTGTGATAACTAGGGATTAGTTAACGTTGTTATTGGATCTTAATGAAATTGAGTTGTTTTTGTCTTAACAAGTTATATACTTATATACTCTTTTGTATTCAAGTGTAATTCTTATAGGATAGCAATATACTTTGCTATTTTTTGGTTTCGATAGCTAAGCTTTTTCGTTGTTCGCCTTTGTAATAATTTGTTTGGTTTGACCATTTTAAGAATTACATGTGTTTTTTGCAGTAAGGTTTTGATAGCTATGCTTTTTTGTGGCCCTTTTTTGTAATTGTTTGATTTGGTTTGGCCATAGTATTTTTTGTTCTGTAAGGTAAAAAAGGAAACTTTGGTTTATAGTTACCACTTACCAGGCAGGGAAAAAAACCGTTAATTTTTAATATGGGTAGTTCAAAAACTTGTAATTGTAATAATGGATCGTGAAAGAGTATAGTTACCAGAAGTCTGGAATGGATTAGAGGCGAAAGTATATTGCTGTTATGTGATTTTTGCCTTTAGGTACACATTGCTTTAAGCTAGGTTAAGTTCGATAAATAGTACTACCTCCGTCTCAATTTATTTGTCCACTTTTGATTTTCAAAGTCTTTGTTTGCCAACTTTGCCCTTAAATATGTTTGTTTGTGTTACTTAATATTTGATGCAAAATATATGAATAGATTGAGTTTTAAGTGTATTTTTAATTTGTATAATTTTCATTAAGTATTATATAACACAAATAAAAATATTTACGGTCAAAGTTGACAAAAAAGACTCAAAAAGTCAAAACTGGACAAATAAATTGGGACGGAGGGAGTAGTATTTTCTGTAGTCTATTGTGTGATGGTATTGTTTGGTATTGCCTTGTTTTTGCTCTCTTTGAAAATGAGGGTATAAATAATCTCATGATGGAGCTAATAATGCAACTATTTTGTTGTGTTTTTGGTGTTTTGTAGATTTTTGGAATGGCAGAAAAGGAGATGGAATACAGGGTTGAAATGTTTAACAAGTAAGGTCCTTCGTTTATTGTATAGTTTGTTTGTAAAAAATATGCGCAGTAAGTTTTATATGAATTTGTGTGTGTATATGTTTAGTTTCATTATGTAGCATATATGTAAGGATGTTATTGATGGATTTTGGGATACTCTGTAATAGGGCTGAGCAAACGGACCGGATGGACCGGACCGACCGACAAAACCGACCGAACCGGACCGGACCGGACCGGACCGACCATATTCGGTCCGGTCCTCGGTCTAAGCTTTTTGGCTAATTCGGTCCTCGGTCCGGTCGGTCCGGACCGACCAAAAACCCGAAAAAACTTGCCAAATCTTGCCTAATTGGACCGGACCGACCGAAGACCGACCGGACCGGACCGGACCGAGACCGGACCGACCACATTCGGTCCGGTCTCGGTCTATGGTTTTTCCGGTTCTCGGTCTTCGGTCCGGTCCGGTCTTGGTCGGTCCGGTCCGGTTTTTGGACCGTGATCACCCTTACTCTGTAATGTTGTTCCTTCATTAGCTAGTGATCTCCATTCTTGAACTTAGAGAGTATGGGGTCGTGAGAATTATATTGGAAAGCTATCGTTAGATTGGTAGATAGATATACAAATAGTGCTTAATGGGCACATGCTTTTATTTGGAAACATCTGACAATCTGAGTAAAACATGCTTGCCTGAAAAGCTTGCTGTGTCTTTTGTGCAAATAAAGTTCATTGTCCACGACAATCTGATCATGTAGACAGTGTCTATTGAGAATGATTTCATATAACAAACTGGAGACTCTAAAAGAGGAACACATTTGGTAAGGAAACTTTTTTCATTTCTGCATTTGTAAAACATGGATATACTTAGGAAATTTTTGGAGTTCTTGTTTGATTAAATAGTAAAGCGTCAAACAATAGTATATACCCCTTGCTGTAATGAAGTACATATGCTAACGTGATTGTTGTGGATTTTAACTTTTTTGCGTATTAACAACCCTTTATATTTATCCTAGTCACCATTTAACAAATTGTATACTTTGATGCAGGCTAACCCATACATGTTTTGCCAAGTGCGTTGAGAAAAAGTATTGTCTCTTTTACACTCATTCTGTACCCTTTAAGTTTTTTAAGATTTTAGTTCATGCAGTCGTTCATAAGATTCATGACTGCTGTTTCGATAAGTAATATTGAATACTTTAATTGTTTCAGGTACAAAGAATCTGAGTTAAACATGGGTGAAAACAGCTGCATTGATCGCTGTGTTGCAAAGTATTGGCAGGTACATCTTTGATGTTCAGTCTATGCATTAAATCTTTGGACTTTGATGTTAAATCATAATAATATGAGTAGCATAATGTTAGAGAAACTTGTCCTGCTTCACAGGATAGGATAGTCTTCATCTTTGTCAATTGCATATGCGAACATTCATTTCTTTTAGGTTGGGTTTTTCATCTAGTATATATTATTTTGTCTGATGGCCATCGTTACTTTTTCTTCCATTGTTTTCTTTAGTCATCCAAAATTGTTGATCTACTGTGGGATTGCAAAACGAATTGAGTAGATATCGAACAGTTGTAGGTCTGCTTTCTTATGTTTTTGCTTCGGTCTATAGTGCAGTATGGGGAGGTTGGGATCTGTGTTTTGACTTTTGAGAGTTATTATTTTTTCTGGGTAACCATGTTTTGAGGGTAGGATCTGTGTTTTGAGAGTTATTATTGTGACTTTAAGAATCAGTAAGAGATAATCTAATCATTTTATTGAATTTAGATGTACTTAATTTTATCTGAATATTTTAGTTTTTTCTTTCTTTTTCAAGAATCTTGATTAATTTGAGAAAAGAAACAGAATAAAAAATCTTGATTAATCAGCCCTGTAAATTTAAGTACTCGTCATTTGATAGCTGTAAGGGTATCTTACAGTTGTAACATGTATTTACCTTGGGATAAATTACTTGATGTTGAACTTGTATGTTGCTGATGAGTTGTATCTGCAGCTTCATAAGAGGCGACTATTGATATTGTAACTTCTAGAGGTGGCAAGATAGTGCCGGTTTGGTAATTAGTTAAAATGGGTCATTCCAGTAAGGGCCAAAACAGTGTGGGTTGGGTTTGCCAAACGGGTGGGGCTGTATTCATTAAATAGCCTTTTAGGAGACTTCCGCTGTATGACACATTTGGCTAGTTTATTATGGCTCATTTGAAATATATCACAGCCCAAATCGACGCATATGGTCAGTTGATGGATGCATAACATGCTCTTCCTTTTGCTTTTTCAGGTGACAAATCTCGTAGGCCAGCTACTTGGTTCTGGCAGACCACCAATGTGAATTCTTCGCTTCATTATTCAATAATATCTAGGATCTTGAGATCTATAGTTTTAGTCAAGGAACAATTGTACTTTGTTTCTGAGGCCGTGGGTGATTAACAACCACATTTTACTATAATTTTTGCAGATTTCTGTTTTAATAACAAATCATATAATTATTATGTTGTATCAACTATTGAAACAAATTTGAGTAGTTCCAGAAAATTTATTGGAATGATTTGCGTGACAGTTGTTACTTGTTAGAATTAATGTTTTTATATCTCTAGAGATTGTGTGATTTGCTGATAGTGTTTGCTTAGCGACATTTTTGTTAAATATGGAAATTTTAATTCACTTGTAGAAAAACGAACTTCTTGTGGTCAAAACTTGGTCGTATAACAAAACAATGCACTTTTCAGTTTTCATATTGTCCTGTACCTAAATAGCGACTGCTTGGAGTATATTCGCAATGTACTGATCAGGCGATAGGGTATGTGCTTCTGTCACATCTTTCAGTGCTTGTGTCTATTCATCTACTAACAAAAGCAATGTCTTGCATATATTGTTGGTGATGATATGGCTCCATTCTTAACAAGCCGCGGATAAAGGTCCTTTGGCTGAACAGCCTCGACCCCATCTTTCTTACAATTTGTGGTGTCATTTTATTCAAGTGTTCCAAAAAATTTGAGTGCTGCAATAATCTTTTATATGATAAAACAAAACCTCAATTTGTGGTGTCATTTTATTCAAGTGTTCCAAAAAATTTGAGTGCTACAATAATCTTTTATATAATAAACAAAACCTCAAGTGGGGACTTTCGTATTTAAAAAAAAAATAAAAATTATTTCCTTTTTAGGTAATATTTTAGTTATTTTTTTTTAATTTATAAATTCATTTTGTTAAGCAGAAGATAAATACAAAAAATATAGATAAGATGTGACTAACAATAGGATTAAACTTTTTAAATAATTACCTTTCATAATAAAAATCATAAATCAAACAAAACAAAGATTAAATTATTTGTTTTTTAATAAATAAAAATATATCATTAAAAAAAAAAAAAAAAAAAAATCACGCGTGCGCGGGCATTATAAATAGTAAGATATACGACTTATCAATCTTATGCTCGTTTGCTTGGATGATTATTCATGTGCCTAGTTTGGAAGAATACATGACACAAAACCACAGGATCACCATCACAACCAATGTGTTCAAGAATCTCGAATGTGGCAGTTAATTCTTCTCTCAAGCAAGGGTCTCGGTGGTGACAAGTCGAACATTTGCTGGTTGAGGATCATTAAGAAATCCCATCAAAGAAAGGGGTGAAGCGTGTTATTTGCCATTAAATCATAACCAAGGTTTAAAGTTGAATTGAGGGTCATATGTCGTAATATGAGGATCTTAATTAAAAGTTTTAAGTTGTAAATTAGTGCATCCTAGATGAATTAATGTTATGAGCTAGTTGCGGTCATGTTCCAATAATTGTTATTAGGTTGCTACATCACAACAACTAAAACACGCTCCTATCATAGGCGCATGTGGGTCACATAACACATCATCAAAAATACCACACTTACTCAAAAAAAAAAAAAAAAAAAAAAAAAAGACGGCACTCGTTAATTGCTCAGTGAGGGGACCAATAGCGGGAGAATGGCAGGGGAGGGGGTGCAGAACGGTGGCGTCGTTGGGCAGAAAAAACGCCAATGGCGTATGGTTCGTCCCTTGCACCGTGCACTCTAATGTTACATTGTTTTATAAATCTCCGTGATATCAGAATTTGTTAAATATAGATACTTTAGCTAGGTTACATTGTTTCAACAATTCAATCACTTGTGGAGTGTTTTAATTTCTGTAGCTTTTGCAAGTAGATAACCAGAACACAAAACTTTTCAGCAGTACTTGTTTAGTTCTTATATGTTGAGGCTTTGCATATTACAGCACCAAAGATAAGAAACACAACAAAGAAAATTCACAGAAATGCCATAACATTATAATTAGTAAGGTTGGCCAGTGACAACTCATACACTTAAGGATGAGTTATTATTATACATAATAGTACAAATTAATTAAGGTACACAATTTAAGCATACAATTGCAGTGAGACACTGACTGATCACATTTTATGGTACCAGTATACACCTTCGTGCTTGCTACCCTCATCAGGCTCGATGTAGATACATTCTTTTGCCTCTCTCCACATTGCTTTAAAGATCGGAGTCCTATCGATCTTATAAAACTCACCCAAAACCGGCTTGATTGCATCCCTTGCTTCCTTTGCATGATAATGTGGAATGTACGAAATCAAATGATGCAAGACGTGAGTGTGAGTAACATCATGGAATACTCTATTTAAGAATCCAAAGTCCCTATCAATCGTTGATAAGGCCCCTCTAATCCAGTTCCATTCAGTTGAATCATAATGAGGTAACGATAGATGGGTGTGGTGCAAATATGTAATTATAACAAAAAAGACATGTACGCCTAGCGCAGGAATTAGATACATGGATGTTACCCAAGCAACTCCTTTTGCCGCTACAAGAAGCTTGATTACGTAAAAAACAGCAAGAAGGCCAAGATCAGACATTAGAACCTGAACTCGTTCACGATCAGTGAAAATTGGACTTAGTGGATCAAAGTGGTTGGCAAACCTTCCGTATTTCTTGCCAGAAATATTGGTTAACAGGTATAAAGGAAATCCAAGGGTAAATCTAAATACCAAAGTGAAAACCCGACCAGGTGGGTTGTTAAGAATCTTTGAGTACCACCTCACCTTAGACTTGCGCTTAGGAATGTAAACTTCATCATTATCAATTGAATTTGTGTTGGCGTGGTGGTTTCGGTGGCTGTATTTCCAAGAGAAATAAGGCGTAAAGAGAAAAGAATGGAGGACGAATCCAACAATGTCATCAACCAATTGGTATTCACTAAAGGCATGGTGACCACATTCATGACCAATAACCCATAAGCCAGTCAGGATGCTAGCTTGGCAAAACCAGTAAACTGGCCATGCTATGAAAGCTAGAGGAGTAGGAAGAAGAGGAATATATGTGTTGGCAAGAAAGTAGAAGACATAGGCAACAATGAGATCGTGAACAACGTAGTAAGATGAACGGATGACTGAGCGTTCAAAGCAATGGGCAGGGATTGCTTTTTTTAAATCACTCAAGGTGAAAGGTGGTTCAATTGGGACACGTTTAAGAAGGTTGTCTTTAGTCTGATCATCAGACGAATCAGACATTCGACCACCTGCACCCATAATTCTGGTATGTGATAAGTGGAAATACTTAGTAATATGATCTAGAACATAAAGCTCTAGGAAGAAAAGGTTGAGGAGAATGTATGTTTGTGTTTGATATTTATAAGTAGTATTAGTCAAGACCGTCGGCTGAGTCCCGTAATTTTTATTTTATTCGTCATATTTGAACATGTTTTAGTAGTTCAAACTACTTAGTTTGTGTCTTTACCTAGAGCATCTTCCTGGCAAAACGTCAAATGTATAATTCTTGATGACTACTTGTACTCACTCTCGAGTCAAATATCATGGACTGATTTAAAAAATTGGGTTCGACTAAAATGATATTTTACGACAATTTTTTCACACTTTATACCACGGAGATAGATAATCTCTAATGAGAGTTTATATAAATTTTTTTAGAATCAAATGAGGAGAAATCATAAAACGAGAAGTAACTATAACAACACATTAGATATGCATCCTAATATATTTTCTAGCAAAAAATTTAGACGCATATATACGTGTTAGATTCATTTCATCAAGTTAGGTGAATCCTATGTATTTTTCGTCTCTCGCGTGTCAAATTTGTTGTTAGTTCCACTTTGTATCGTTTTCATATTAAATTCACTTTCGAAACTAATTGGGATGGATCTAAGTGAATAGAGATGCATCTAATTCAAGTCGATGCACCTCAAATGTGTTGTTATAGTTATTTCTCATCTATTTCATTTTAAGTTTTCTTCTTTTTGGATCTCTACCCATACTCATATAACTTAAGTTGAAGTACTCGTATCATGCGTACTGTAAGTATTTAATTCTATAAAGGAAATCACTCATTCTAGAACTTAACTGAAAAGTGTATTTTTGAAAATCAAATTGGACTAATAAGAGAGCTCGATTTTGAAAAAGTTTATTAGCTAATAAAGTGATAATTAAAACCAAATTTGGTGAAAATTCAATCAAATTAATTATACTATATAACATTTATTAATTATACTATATAACATTTATCAGAGTTGAGATGGGAGTCGGTACTGTTTCGAAGCCATCGATAAGGAGGTCAGCTCGAGGGAGTGAGATGGCTTGGGTGCACTGTAGAGCCGCGGCTTGTTCCAACACTGTTCACACGCCGAGCCGAACCGAGCTGTCGGCTTTGAGAGATTAGCATAATCTTTGTGGGTTTGTTAGTGGGTTGAGGTAGTAAATGTGATGCATGTCTTGAAGTTGGACATTCGAGCACCTCATCTTCTTCTTCCATCTATTCCACAATTTGTTCTTCACATGCAAGATTTATAGTACCAATGTGACTTACTAGAGGAAAAAAAAAAAAAAAAAAAAAAAAAGAAAAAAAAAAAAAAGCTTTTCTCATATAATTTTGGTTCTAAATTTTGCTTCAATTTTGCATGTGGTTGAGTTTTGGAGTAGCTTCATCAAAGGCGACGATTGACTAATTCAATTTGATTTTGGTTTGTGCTAAATTTAAGTGACTTTTTATGATTAATTTGATTATTGATTTTTGTTGTTCGTGTTAATGGCATGTTAGATACATGCAACGGGAGTGGCAGTCATAAGTTTGTACTTGGACCATCATTAGGTAATATAAATGCTTGATCATTATGTTGCTTCCGTCGATGGCAGGTTACATGTATGCAATTGGAGTGATAGTCATATGTTTGCATCCAGGCGAATAGGTGGTTGTGATAAGAAGCATGCTAGGTGGATGTATATGTAAAACCTTAAGAGCTGTGTAATGGGTTTATTGGTGTAATAGGTTGCACGATCCTATCATTTGTTTGAATCGATATTTCTTTTACTGAATCGATAAAGTACAGGCGAGGTTTGAAATTTAGAGTAATCAGTTTTTGGATATCTATCGTCATGTGTATAATTTTTTGAATATTTTTGCAGTTTCTTCCTGTTATTGGACATCTACTTACTGGTTACCATCTTACGAATTCCATTTTTGGTATAGTTTCTAAATGATTATGATCTTTGTATACCGAGGCGCTAATAGTTAAAAGAAGGAATTTTGCGAAAAACTAGAAGGGGGTTTGAATAGTTTTACGTCTTTTTAATTAATTATGAAAACTTTTGTTTGCTTTTAAAACTTAGATTCGATCTTTATGTAAATTCAACTCTTGCACAATATAAACAATTATATGTAAGTAAATAAAGACAATGCAAGTAAAGTAATGAGAGTAAAGAGATGGAAAGATCTAACCGCGGCATAAAGGATTTATAGTGGTTCGGCTATAAGGACACCTTCCTTGCCCTATTCCACTCCCCGAGTCACCTACTCGAGAGTAATCTTCACTATGTCAACAAGCTCCCTTATGGTGGAGAAAACCTTACACAACTTTTGCTTACACCAATTAACGACACTAAGCTAAATGTCGAGTCCTAATAGTAGCTAGAACCAACCTCACACCACTAGTCACTACGCAATTTCTTCACAACTTCTTCACAATGTCTTCACACCTTCTTCACGACTTAGCACTACTTATTTATGCCACTACTTCTTCACACCTTCACTACTTATTCACACACCTACTTCTTCACGACTTAGATCTAGTTCTTCACATCACTACTTCTTCACAACTTTGCTCTAGTTCTTCACACCGCTACTTCTTCACAACTTAGCTCTAGTTCTTCACACCGCTACTTCTTCTTCACTACTCTACCAACTAACCCACCAATCTAATATACTTACTTATATTCACAACTATCTAATTAGTATACACACCTTCTAACTAATATATATATATATATATATATATATATATATATATATATATATATATATATATATATATATATATATATATACCTTATATAGAAATGAATGAATGATTCACAAAGTATGAAACATAAACAACTTAGATAATGAGAACACATTAAGTTGCAATACTTCTAGTCTTGATGAATAGAAGTATTCTTCTCTTGCACTTGAATGGTTAAAGCTTGAATCACTTGAAAACAAAAGCTTAAGATTATATGATCAAAGGATTTAGAAGGATATGTAGGAGGATTAAGAACAGAAAGTGTTAGTGCAAAAGGTAAGGAAAAAGTGCATGGAATGTCCAGTATTTATAAGCAAAACTAGGGGGACTGAGGAGCGTGCCAGTCCCATTAATTAAGGGGCCAGTCCCCTTAATTATTAAGGGGGCCGCCTAATAAAATTAAGGGGGCCGCCCAGCTGAACGTTGCCCAACTTTGTCTTTTTGTGGGGAAGGTTTTTCTGGAACATTTTTGCTATTTTTGGTTGAAAATTTGAATTTATTTATTTATAATGAATTTAGTATATTTATTTAATACCAAAAATGATTTTCTAAAAGATATAAAATTTTTGTTAGATTTTATAAAAAATCTAGTGATTAAGAAAATGTTCCTTTGATCATAAAATGCATTAGACACTTTGTTTATTCATACCTTAAGTGATTTGGATATTAAAGTGAATATTTACGACTAAATACTTGTTTACGTCATCATTTATAGTTCAATGAGTTTTCGTTTTGTGATTATCAAAACATAGAGATATCGATATATGTTTAATAACGTTTTTAGGCATATTTATATCAACAATCTCCCCCTTTTTGATGATTACAAAATCTAAACTCATCAAGTCTAAAAGTTAATTTTTAGACAAGTATTTATTGAGTTTATATTAACTTCTCCCCCTTTTTGTAGAATCAAAAAGGTTATGCCGATTAGCTTCATAAATAAAGTTAGACGGGTAGAAAGCTCCCCATTGATGTGTGCTCCCCCTCATTCGAGGGCACCAAGGAATCGAGATATGGAATTCTTGCAAGAAAAATATTAGAAGCACAAGCATATATAGCAAAACATGGAAAACAAAAAGCATAGCAAACAAATATTAAGGTTACATAGCAATATATTCATTAATTCAAAGTAATGAGTAAAAGATCCTAATTTGCCAAAGAGAGCCATCGGACTTGCTTGCAACAAAAGGTTGGTTGATTCTTATATGAAAGTGAAAATCATAAGTATATAGTATGCTTAGATGGTTGATGATGGAGTGTTTGGAATGAAAGTAGTTGAGTTAGGGTAAGGTTGTTGGATTAATGGAGGTATATATTTGGGTGCATGGATGTTGGAGAGTTTGGTGGTGGAGAGTTTGGAGGTGGTGAGTTAGTAGCGAAAGATGTTGATTGAGGTTTTGGATGTTGCTCAAGTGAGGGTGTTGGATGAGATCTAGTGAGAAGATACTCAATCCAAGTGAAGTGTTCATTCAATACAATGTTTTGTTTTTGGAGAAAGATGCAAAAAGGACAATTGTTGTCATTTATCTCAACTTGGTTCAAGTTGTGGGGTGATGAAGGATAGCTAGAAGGAGGTTGATCCAAGGTGCGTTGAGCAAGGTATAGAGCAAGAAGAGTATTACGCTCATGGGCTTTCTTGAGTTCTTCGATGAACTTCAAGTGTTCGGAGGAAGGTGATGATGGTGAAGTGTGATTGTTATTTGGGATGGATGTTTGGATATGCAACATAGGAGTAGCATGTGAGTTGGTAGGAGGTGGTGGTGATACTCTTGGTGGTGGAGACATTTTTGATTTTGGGTAATCATTAATGGATGAAGATGAAGGTATGGAAGAAAAGGGTGTTTCATGAGTGGAGGGTGTTTTGGATGGTGCATTGGTAGGTGAAACAAGATGTGAGGTGTTGGTGATGAGATTAGGATTGTGATTTTGAGATTGAGCATGTTCTTTATAAGAATTATTTGGGTGAGATGAAGGTGTATTTTTGGGAGCAAAGATAGATGGTTAGTTATTATGATGAGGTTTGTGAAAGGATTCAGTGGAATGAGCTTAAGGATTGGGAGTATAGTTGGGAACAAATGTGGGTGGAGGAATTGGGTGAGGACGAGTGAGGTAAGAAATTTGAGTATGGAGAGGAAGGTGGGTGATGCAATTTGTGTTGTGCAAGGTGCATAGTATTGAGATCACGAAGATCATGGAGTTGGTCAAGTTCTTCACGAAACTTCAAGGTTTTCAAGGAAGATGATGATGCAGGAATTTTGTAATGTTGGTGGAAAAGAGAGTGAGGTGTAGGGATGTAATATTGATTGTTGTTTGGAGGTTGAGATTTTTCTACAAAAGGATTGTTTGGAGGAAATGGATGAAATGTAGGTACGTAGTTGGGAGCATAGGTGGATGCTTGACCATTATGAAGATTGAGGAAGGGTTCATTTGAGTAAGCTTGAGGGTTGTGTGTATAGTTGGAGACATAGGAGGAATTTAGTGTTGGATGTTTGACAACATCATTTGGTTCGATGGGCTTTTTATGGATGTTAGGCTTTCTTCTCCAAACGAGTTTCTCGGTCATCTTAGTTAACCTTGAGGTTTTTGGTTTTGGTTTGATGGGAGAGGACATGATGAGATGAGTGGAGATTGTGTGGAATGGGAGTGTTTATAGTGTAGGATTGGTGGGATTAAGGATGGATAAAATTTGTTGGATGGATTGGAATAAAATATGTTTGTGAATTTTGGGAAGTATAGGATGAAATGTGCTAAACAATGAAAAATTTCTGAAATCCCGATCATCAGATGGCCGGTCCCCTTAAATAGGGGCCGGTACCCTTAAATATTAAGGGGGTCGCCTTATGATTTAATGGGGCCACCCATCTGGTGGTTCTCAAATTACCAGAAATGGGTTTTTGGTAGAAATTTTTAGAAAGGGTTATGTTTTCAGGTTTAGTTTCAAGCAAGTTGCAATACTTCTAGTCTTGATGAATAGAAGTATTCTTCTCTTGCACTTGAATGGTTAAAGCTTGAATCACTTGAAAACAAAAGCTTAAGATTATATGATCAAAGGATTTAGAAGGATATGTAGGAGGATTAAGAACAGAAAGTGTTAGTGCAAAAGGTAAGGAAAATGTGCAGGGAATGTCCAGTATTTGTAAGCAAAACTAGGGGGACTGAGGAGCGTGCCAGTCCCATTAATTAAGGGGCCAGTCCCCTTAATTATTAAGGGGGCCGCCTAATAAAATTAAGGGGGCCGCCCAGCTGAACGTTGCCCAACTTTGTCTTTTTGTGGGGAAGGTTTTTCTGGAACATTTTTGCCATTTTTGGTTGAAAATTTGAATTCATTTATTTATAATGAATTTAGTATATTTATTTAATACCAAAAATGATTTTCTAAAAGATATAAAATTTTTGTTAGATTTTATAAAAAATCTAGTGATTAAGAAAATGTTCCTTTGATCATAAAATGCATTAGACACTTTGTTTATTCATACCTTAAGTGATTTGGATATTAAAGTGAATATTTACGACTAAATACTTGTTTACGTCATCATTTATAGTTCAATGAGTTTTCGTTTTGTGATTATCAAAACATAGAGATATCGATATATGTTTAATAACGTTTTTAGGCATATTTATATCAACAATCTCCCCCTTTTTGATGATTACAAAATCTAAACTCATCAAGTCTAAAAGTTAATTTTTAGACAAGTATTTATTGAGTTTATATTAACTTCTCCCCCTTTTTGTAGAATCAAAAAGGTTATGCCGATTAGCTTCATAAATAAAGTTAGACGGGTAGAAAGCTCCCCATTGATGTGTGCTCCCCCTCATTCGAGGGCACCAAGGAATCGAGATATGGAATTCTTGCAAGAAAAATATTAGAAGCACAAGCATATATAGCAAAACATGGAAAACAAAAAGCATAGCAAACAAATATTAAGGTTACATAGCAATATATTCATTAATTCAAAGTAATGAGTAAAAGATCCTAATTTGCCAAAGAGAGCCATCGGACTTGCTTGCAACAAAAGGTTGGTTGATTCTTATATGAAAGTGAAAATCATAAGCATATAGTATGCTTAGATGGTTGATGATGGAGTGTTTGGAATGAAAGTAGTTGAGTTAGGGTAAGGTTGTTGGATTAATGGAGGTATATATTTGGGTGCATGGATGTTGGAGAGTTTGGTGGTGGAGAGTTTGGAGGTGGTGAGTTAGTAGCGAAAGATGTTGATTGAGGTTTTGGATGTTGCTCAAGTGAGGGTGTTGGATGAGATCTAGTGAGAAGATACTCAATCCAAGTGAAGTGTTCATTCAATACAATGTTTTGTTTTTGGAGAAAGATGCAAAAAGGACAATTGTTGTCATTTATCTCAACTTGGTTCAAGTTCTGGGGTGATGAAGGATAGCTAGAAGGAGGTTGATCCAAGGTGCGTTGAGCAAGGTATAGAGCAAGAAGAGTATTACGCTCATGGGCTTTCTTGAGTTCTTCGATGAACTTCAAGTGTTCGGAGGAAGGTGATGATGGTGAAGTGTGATTGTTATTTGGGATGGATGTTTGGATATGCAACATAGGAGTAGCATGTGAGTTGGTAGGAGGTAGTGGTGATACTCTTGGTGGTGGAGACATTTTTGATTTTGGGTAATCATTAATGGATGAAGATGAAGGTATGGAAGAAAAGGGTGTTTCATGAGTGGAGGGTGTTTTGGATGGTGCATTGGTAGGTGAAACAAGATGTGAGGTGTTGGTGATGAGATTAGGATTGTGATTTTGAGATTGAGCATGTTCTTTATAAGAATTATTTGGGTGAGATGAAGGTGTATTTTTGGGAGCAAAGATAGATGGTTAGTTATTATGATGAGGTTTGTGAAAGGATTCAGTGGAATGAGCTTAAGGATTGGGAGTATAGTTGGGAACAAATGTGGGTGGAGGAATTGGGTGAGGACGAGTGAGGTAAGAAATTTGAGTATGGAGAGGAAGGTGGGTGATGCAATTTGTGTTGTGCAAGGTGCATAGTATTGAGATCACGAAGATCATGGAGTTGGTCAAGTTCTTCACGAAACTTCAAGGTTTTCAAGGAAGATGATGATGGAGGAATTTTGTAATGTTGGTGGAAAAGAGAGTGAGGTGTAGGGATGTAATATTGATTGTTGTTTGGAGGTTGAAATTTTTCTACAAAAGGATTGTTTGGAGGAAATGGATGAAATGTAGGTACGTAGTTGGGAGCATAGGTGGATGCTTGACCATTATGAAGATTGAGGAAGGGTTCATTTGAGTAAGCTTGAGGGTTGTGTGTATAGTTGGAGACATAGGAGGAATTTAGTGTTGGATGTTTGACAACATCATTTGGTTCGATGGGCTTTTTATGGATGTTAGGCTTTCTTCTCCAAACGAGTTTCTCGGTCATCTTAGCTAACCTTGAGGTTTTTGGTTTTGGTTTGATGGGAGAGGACATGATGAGATGAGTGGAGATTGTGTGGAATGGGAGTGTTTATAGTGTAGGATTGGTGGGATTAAGGATGGATAAAATTTGTTGGATGGATTGGAATAAAATATGTTTGTGAATTTTGGGAAGTATAGGATGAAATGTGCTAAACAATGAAAAATTTCTGAAATCCCGATCATCAGATGGCCGGTCCCCTTAAATAGGGGCCGGTACCCTTAAATATTAAGGGGGTCGCCTTATGATTTAATGGGGCCACCCATCTGGTGGTTCTCAAATTACCAGAAATGGGTTTTTGGTAGAAATTTTTAGAAAGGGTTATGTTTTCAGGTTTAGTTTCAAGCAAGTCCAACTCTTTGAGACAATTATGCATATAATAGATATTTATGCAAAACATGTCAATTAAAGAGATTAAGCAATCAATTAATTTCGTCTAGCATGCAAACATACTCATCAAGCAAGTGATATATATGGACTAGGAAACAATAAACTACACCAAGCATATTCTTAATTATATGTAGGTGGTAAGATTAATGAACTATTTGATGGATCCTAATGTGTGTCTATGTGCAATAAATGGGAACTTAAGATAGCATGGACTTCTAGACTTGTTACAAACAAAATCTAAATAGACAAACCGTGGTCCTCTTGATTTGTTTTGATTTTCTTATAAGTATCATGCACATGAGTATAGATGACAAATATGAGATCGTCATGCATGATTTAAAGAAATGTTTTTAGCATTATTCAACAATATTTGGAAATAGGTTTGTACGTAGATTTGAATAGAATATATTGGGTTTTACTTCGAAGTGTGTAAATGAAAGGTAAAAATTTTCCCAATCTTTGATTTTGATCAAAACAAAGTTGTGGATATTGATAGTGAAACATGTTATTGGAAAAGTGGGATAGTCATTTAAAAATTTATTTTTCTAAATGTGAGGTTTTTGCATATTTTTAGAGATATTAGATTTTTAACAACAAATATCATTAATCATAGATTTTAAAATATGTTTATCAAAGATCTCATGCTCAAGAGGATTGATTAAGCCTATTGTCACATGCTATCCTTTTCGACATAACCTATGATCATAAGTGAGTGATGATGTAATTCTATATGTTTGATGCGAGAGTGTTGAATGGGGTATATCCTAACATCTATAGCTTCTTTGTTATTGCACACTTATCTAACTTAATGCTATAGTCTACGAGAGCTTGTTTCATCCATAGTTTTCTTACGCAAGGGATCTAATCCTACTTCTATATTAACGATTAATCCACTTAACTCATTTCACTTCATCACCATGAGTTTGCTAATAGTGGATATAGAATATTTCCATTTTCTATTTCGTTCGACAATGAACAATTTCATTATATTCCTAGGAAAGTCAACTAATGATGTTTCTAGGTTATAAGTATATAAGCTATTATGTACGTATATATGTATAAGAGTTACAAATAATATATATGTATAGCTAAGCATTAATATTCTAACTAATCATTTATCTAAGCATGCAAATTATAGCGATGGACATAAGAGAAAAGTGTACCTTTTAGTCTTCAATGGATTTTCTTCAAGCACTTCAAGTTACCATGTTGATTTATAGAAATCATGTGTAGATGAGATTAACTTATTCGAAGAATGACAACTTAGCCATTTAGTCCTCATTGTCTCATTGGTCCAAAATTGTTTGAACCAAGCATGGTTTGCATTTGACTAGGATGCATGTATGGTGGAAGTATTTCCCACGGGTCAAAGCTTGGTTGATGTGGATGATACCACATTTATTAGAAAAGTTTTGTCTACCTTGATTTCTTCTAGGTTGAGGGGTTTTAGACCGAGGAGGATGGTTATTTGGTCTATTTGGAGGTGGAGTTTTAGATCTTAATTTTGGTTTAGAAAATCCAGTTTTGGCTTTTAATGATGGTTTATAAAATCTTTTTACTTCCTCATCACTTGCAATAGATATTTTTCTATCTTTTTTAAGTATATACTTAGGTTTTGACTCTAATGGTTTTTGTATACTAGATTCACATTCAAACTTTACATTTTTATTTTCACTAGTTGAAACATTAGT
The DNA here is from genome assembly GCA_030686995.1 of Artemisia argyi. Lineage (NCBI taxonomy): Eukaryota > Viridiplantae > Streptophyta > Magnoliopsida > Asterales > Asteraceae > Artemisia > Artemisia argyi. The sequence goes on from CM060682.1 coordinate 145,945,319, forward strand.
TGAGTTGAATCCTAGACTGGCTTGAACACTTATTATTTTCTTAAGTGAGTTACTACTATTTTCAAACTTGTCAAGTTTGGAAATTTCATCTTTAAGTTTTTCGTTTTCATTTTTGACCTCTAGACATGTTTTACATTCTATAAAAACTTTCCTTTTTCTAAATGTTGTAGTTTAATTTTTAATTCGAGTACCTCATTTTCTAATCGATTATTAATATATTTTAGTGATTTATTTTTAGCCATGACTTTTTAACCTAATTTGTATAACCTACTATATTCATTATCTAGGTCTTTTTCGTCTAATTAATGATTTTCATCACTAAAGTATTTGGTTTCGGAAAGTACCTCATTGGATGCCTTGGCTATAAGACACTTCTCCTCCTTTGTGGTTTCTTTCTCATCTTTATCGCTATCACTCTAAGCTCCTCCAACGAATGCCTTTTGATTTTGATCTCTTGACATCATTGGACATTTTCTGATGAGATGATTTGGATAACCACATTTGAAGCATTTCCTTTCACACTTACTATTTTTGTCATCTTTATTTCTTTGAGATGTTTTCCTTTCATCATGCGGTTGTCTAGCAAATCTTTCTCGCCTTTTGAAGAATTTCTTGAAGTCTCTTACGGCCATGGCATATTCTTCGTCATTACTTTCGGAGGTTGATCTATCCTCGTCACTAGATTCCTTTCTAGCTTTCAACGCAATTGACTTGCTTTGATCTCTTTTTCCTTTGACCATCTCGAAGTCTTTCTTTATTATTGTTTCGTAGACTTTAAAGTTTCCGATCAACTCGTCAAGTTGAAGAGATGACAAGTTCTTCGATTCTTCTATCGCCGTAACTTTAGCTCACCATTTTGGATGAAGAGCCCTAAGAAATTTCCTAACAAAATTCTTACTAGAAAAATTCTCATCAAGTGCTTTTAAACTTGTTGTGATAGTGTTAAACCTTGCAAAAACATTATCAATTGATTCCTCTTCCGGAATCGTAAATTGTTCATATTGTTGAACAAGAAGATCTATTTTGTTATCTTTAATTTGACTATTACCTTGGTGAGTGATTAGTAAATAATCCCAAATTTCTTTTGCGATTTTACACATAAAAAGTCTTTCATATTCTTTGCGTGATAACGCATTATAAATAACCATTTTAGCCTCATTATTTTTTGCTAGTTTCTTTTTCAAATCATCATTTTGTTTTTCAAAAGATACAATTTCATCCTTTTTAGTTTCGAAATTATATTGAATAGGGGGAAAATCACCAAAGGTAATGACATGCCAAAGATAAAGATCTTTTGATTTCACATAAGTTTCGAATCTATTTTTCCAATAAAGAAAACCATCACTTTCAAATAGTTGTGGTCTTTGCATAGATTGACCTTCTAAATATTTTTCCGATTCCATAGATAGATACAAGTTTTAAAATACAATATATTTTAAAAAATCTTTTTTAACGTAGCTCTGATGCCAATTGTAGAAAACTAGAAGGGGGGGGGGTTGAATAGTTTTACGTCTTTTTAATTAATTATGAAAACTTTTGTTTGCTTTTAAAACTTAGATTCGATCTTTATGTGAATTCAACTCTTGCACAATATAGACAATTATATGTAAGTAAATAAAGACAATGCAAGTAAAGTAATGAGAGTAAAGAGATGGAAAGATCTAACCGTGACACAAAGGATTTATAGTGGTTTGGCTACAATGACATCTTCCTTGCCCTACTCCACTCCCCGAGTCACCTACTCGAGAGTTTTCTTCACTATGTCAACAAGCTCCCTTATGGCGGATAAAATCTTACACAACTTTTGCTTACACCAATTAACAACACTAAGCTAAATGTCGAGTCCTAATAGTAGCTAGAACCAATCTTACACCACTCGTCACTACGCAACCTCTTCACAATGTCTTCACACCTTCTTCACGACTTAGCACTACTTATTTACGTCACTACTTCTTCAGACCTTCACTACTTATACACACACATACTTATTCACGACTTAGATCTAGTTCTTCACGTCACTACTTCTTCACAACTTAGCTCTAGTTCTTCACACCGCTACTTTTTCACAACTTAGCTCTAGTTCTTCACACCGCTACTTCTTCTTCACTACTCTACCAACTAACCCACCAATCTAATCTACTTACTTATATTCACAACTATCTAATTAGTATACACACCTTCTAACTAATATATATACACCTTATACACAAATGAATGAATGATTCACAAAGTATGAAACGTAAACAACTTAGATAATGAGAGCACACTAAGTTGCAATACTTCTAGTCTTGATGAATAGATGTATTCTTCTCTGACACTTGAATGGTTAAAGCTTGGATCACTTGGAAACAAAAGCTTAAGATTATATGATCAAAGGATTTAGAAGGATATGTAGGAGGATTAAGAATAGAAAGTTTTAGTGCAAAATGTGAGGAAAAAGTACAGAAAATGTCAAGTATTTATAGGCAAAGCTGGGGGACTGAGGAGCGTGCCGGTCCCCTTAATTAAGGGGGCCGCATAACAAAGTTAAGGGGGCCACCCAGCTGAACGTTACCCAGCTTTGTCTTTTTGTGGGGAAGGTTTTACTGGAACATTTTTGCCATTTTTGGTTAAAAATTTGAATTCATATATTTATAATGAATTTAGTATATTTATTTAATACCAAAAATGATTTTCTAAAAGATATAAAATGTTTGAGAGATTTTATAAAAAATCTAGTGATTAAGAAAATGTCCCTTTGATAATAAAATGCATTAGATACTTTGTTTATTCATACCTTATGTGATTTGGATGTTAAAGTGAATATTTACGACTAAATACTTGTTTACGTCATAATTTATAGTTCAATGAGTTTTTGTTTTGTGATTATCAAAACATTGAGATATCGATATGAGAAAAGTTCATTTGTGGATCAAGTTTTTTCTACAAACTGAGGGACAAATCCCCACCATCCATCTAATTTGATCTAAAGGTGGGGATTAACCTAAGATTTAATATGCAACCTAAGTCCATGTTTTTTTCCTTGTCTTTTTGTCTTTCTTATTTACTACTTTTTTTTTTTTTTTTTCTTTTTTTACTTTTTTTTTTTGTCTATTCTTGTTTCTATTCAAGTTTTATTTTATTTTTTTATCATTATTATTTTTAACGTTTTCTTTCTTTTTTTCATTTTACCTTTTTTCTTTCTTTCTTTTTTACTTTTACGCTTTTTTTCTTCTTTCTATCTACACTTTAATTTTTTTATAAATGTTTTTTTTTTCTTTTTTTAAAAAAAAATCACGTGTATTTTTTTTTAATTCATGTTTTTTTTTTCAATTTCTTACGTTTTCGTCCGTTTTCATTCGCTTTCGTCCGTTTTTTTACGTTTTTGCCCGTCTACGTCTGTTTTCATACGTTTTCGCCTGCTTTCTTATGTTTTCGTTTGTTTTCATACGTTTTCATTCGTTTTAATACGTTTTCGTCCGTTTTCATACATTTTTCATACGTTTTCGTCCGTTTTAGACGTGTTTTTACGCTTTCATTCATTTTCGTCTGTTTTCATACGTTTTCGTCCGTTTTTGCCCGTTTTCGTCTATTTTCATATGTTTTCATCCGATTTCATTCGTTTTCGTTCATTTTCATAAGTTTTTGTCCGTTTTCATCCATTTTCCTTTATTTTCATCCATTGTTTTTGCCCATTTTCATAATTGCTTTTACTCTTTCATATGTTTTTGTCTGTTTTCATATATATTCGTCCATTTTCTTACGTTTTCATTTGTTTTCTTATGTTTCTGAATATTACAAGTGATATTCATAATATCACTTGTGATTTTCTGAATATCACTTGTGATTTTCTTATGTTTTCGTCTATTTTCTTACGTTTTTCATATGTTTTGAATATCATTGATATTCAGACTATCATTTGTGATTTTCTGAATATGACTTGTGATATTCTGAATATCACTTGTGATTTTTTGAATATCTATCTTTTTTGGTTTTCTGAATATCAATTGTGATTTTCATGTTACAAAACATTAGTTGAAAATCACTTATGATATTCAGAATATCAATTGTGATATTCATTTACAAAACATTAATTGAAAATCACTTGTGATATTCAGAAAATCACTTGTGATATTCAGAAAATCACTTGTGATATTCAAAATATCACTTGTGATATTCTGAATATCACAGAATATCATCTATGATATTAAGAATATCATTTGTGGTACTTAGAATATCACTTGTGATATTCAGAAAATCAAAGAATATCACATGTGATATTCAAAAAATCACTTGTGATATTCAGAATATCACGGAATATCACTTGTGATATTCTGAATATCATAGAATATCTCTTATGATATTTAGAAACGTATGAAAAATGTCTGAAAACGGCCAAAAGCATTTAAAAATGGACGAAAATGAATGAAAACAGATGAAAACCTATGAAAGTGTAAAAACACATATGAAAAAAGACGAAAATGTATGGAAAATTGACGAAAATGAAAGAAAATGGATGAAAATGGATGAAAACGAACGAAAATATAAGAAAACGAATGAAAATGTACGAAAACGGACAAAAAAAACGAATGAAAACGTATAAAAACGTTTGAAAATGGACGAAAACGTAAAAAAATGAACGAAAACGTATGAAAACGGACAAAAACGTCTGAAAACAAATGAAAACGTAAAAAAAATGTATGAAAACGGACGAAACGGATGAAAACGTATGTAAAAAATCAAAATCGTATAAAAACAGACAAAAACGTATGAAAACGGACGAAAACGTATAAAAACGGACATAAATGTAAAAAAAGATGGACGGAAACGTATAAAAATGGACAAAACATCTGAAAACAGACAAAAATGTATAAAAACGGATGAAAACGTCTGAAAACGGACAAAAACGTATATTAACATGCGAAAATAGACAAAAATGGACGAAAACGTAGTAAAGTTAAAAAAATCATGAATTTATTAAAAAAAGTGAATTAGAAAAATAGAATATAAAAGAAAAAAACCAAAACAAAAAGAAAAAAAAAAGAAAAAAATAAAAAAGACAAAGAAAAAAGGGGGAAAAAACGTGGACTTTGGTTTCCATATTTAATCTTAGATTAATCCCCACCATTAGATCAACTTAGATGAATTGTGGGGATTTGTCCCTCAGTATGCAACAAAAACTTGGTCCTTAAAATAACTCATCTCATATCGATATATGTTAAGTAACGTTTTTAGGCATTATTTATATCAACAAATTTTATTTTATTTTATTTTATTTTTATTTATTTATTTATTATAGAATCTCATGTGTCTGTAATAGTTTTTTTTTTACTGATATGGAGACAATGTATCATTGTGTGAATTGGGTTTGAATGGTCATGCCTTTTAATGTTCTTCGACGTAGCTTTTAATTCAGGCATGTTCTTATATCTGACTTTATGTTTCTAGTGTGCATTGATGTCTTCGTTATGAGGATTGTGCGCATGGTGCAACAAAAACCTTTCGTAGGGTAAGGGGCCTGCAACACAAGTGCAAGTTTTATTTTTAACACTAATGCTTTACATTATCGAATGTTAGCCTAAGGTTATTTAGTGTTTATATAATTTAGATGATAGTTGCTTGGCAATTTGGGTTTTCTCCCTGAGATAGACTGAACTTTGGAACGACAATCATATAATTGATTCTGTCTCCCAGTTAGTCTTAATTTTGGTAGGGCAAAAGCTTGTATGCCATGAAATGCCGTTGTTTTTTGATATCCAATGCGGTATCTGAGTTATGTAATAAATATTGCTGGTACAATTATTAATAGATGGTTCTTTTTTGCATTTAGGTTATACAAGAAATGTCAGGTGCACTAAATAATGTAGGTGAAGAGGATGGAAGAAATCAATATAGAGGTTCTGTTTGACGATTAATGGTGGATTTTTTGTTACGATGTAACAAAGAATTTACATGAAATACAAAAATAATGAAACGTTTCGATCAAAATATTTAGTATATATTTGCAAGGTGAAATAACATACTGTGTGTCTTTGCCAACCGATAAAGAGAATGCCACTTCGACTAACTTTCTCTTCTCTACCTAAGGTATCAACTGACATTAAATGGTAATTGCATGCGACCACGAGGACAAGTATGACAGACAGGTGGAGCAGATTGTTAGACAAGATGGTTCATGAGTCTTCTCCGGTCGAGGACCAACAAAAGAGGCTTGGCCCAACTCGATGTGTGAACAGCGCCAACTCAAACCGTGGTTTCACAATGCACCCAAACCGTGCCACTACCAGATTAATTGCCATCCTCTGGGTAATTTTTATTTAGTCTCGCTTTTTGTGAAATTTGTAGAATCGATGACTCCATTGTAGTACATTAAGTTTTACGTTGTTTGATATTGTTGGCTTTCGTAAACATAATTTAAAATATCAGCTTGCGTGCATTTTACTAATTAGAGTTTATTTTTCTTCGTTGTTTCTATATCAAGGCATGAGATGAATGACCTTTGTTCCCTACTAGAGTTAAATATACTCCATGTGATGTCAAGCTGGGAATGAATAGCCACATTTATACATCGACATGTTCGTTCTTAGGGCTTTCTCTTCCTTCTGCTCCAAGTTAGAGGAAATGGAATTTTGACACAAGCGATTTGGACAACACATTGTGGGAATTGGAATGTATTTGAATACGCTTGGCAGTTATTTGGGATTTGCCAAAACAAAGAAGGTGCATATCATTGTTATACCCAAATTTTGGAGTTTAGTTTACATTCATTATGTTTATAATTCGTTTCAGTTTTATATTTTTGCTCTTTTACTTTTGCACAGTTTAAACTTTAATTACTTGATACAATCTGCGCGAGGTTGTTTGGATTAGTATAATTTGTTGGTTTATTGGCTTACATAAATATGAGAGACTAATACATTTACTCAGGTTGATAAATTTGAATAGGTTTTTAAAATTCTATTGGATGTTTAGGTTTGCAAAATATAATTCAAGCACCACTGAATTGCTGAATCTGATGCATGCTTAGCACCGGGATCCATTAAAGCTGCTTAAAACATATGTGTTTTTGAATAATTTTGTGGTAACATAGTCCGTATAAAAAGGTTATGCATTAGGTTTGTAGTCATGGATGATTAATTAATTTTTTATACAATTGAAATTTCAAAAAAGCTCTGCGGACGGGGAGAATATTTGATTCAACTATTGCTCTTGCTGCACTTGATCCTTATGGCAACCGTGTTGTCTCCGGTGTTGTTACTCTGAACATTATTTTATTGCTGACTAATTGTTATAGTAAAGTATTATTATTAGAAGCACCATAAAATTTTCTTAAAGATGTTGCCAAAAACTACGTAAGTTGCAGTTTGCCTTCCGAGGTTGTAGTTGGCAACCAGTTTCTCTTTTCTTGATAAGAAAATTATTTTTCACTACTCATTTTCTTTTTATTGGTTTATTTTGAGTTGTGTTATGCTTACATCGAATTAAATGGTCTACATTGAAAAACTTTGGTTAAAAGGAAATAGATTCAAAATTTTAACGAAAGGTCGATGCATATAATTCTAAAACTATTTTTGGCAAGTGGATTTTACTATATTTATGTGTAAAGGTTAAGACTTAACAAAAGAATTGACAAAAAAAAAATCTTTCGGGTCAGCCAGGGCTCAAAATCACCTAATTTGCTACTTTAACTACATCAAAATTGTTAAAGAATTGAAAAATACTTTCGAATTTAAATTAACATTATAATTGGACCAAATATTTGAGATAATACTTGCTAAACATAGTAATAAACATGAACACAATATTTTCTTTTTTGAAAATAGATAACAAACAATACAACTTCCAAAGTTAATTCACGACTCTTCAGTTGCCCTAGCCTTTATATAATCGGTTGTACAAAATATTTTCAAGCACACAAATTTGATACTCAAGCCTGTGAATTTGTCATTCAAAACTGTTGATGCAAATAATGTCTAAAAATGTTATTTCTGTCTTTCGATATCTCTACGTTTTGATGATAACAAAATGTGAAAACACTTTACGTAAAAATTAACATAAACAAGTTTTTAGTCGAAATATCCCGTTTCTACGTAAATCACTCTAGGTTTGAAAGATATTTCACTCATTTTTTATAATTTAAATATCTTTTAAACTGTTAATCGTTAAGCGGTTTGAAAGATATTAATATGAATAATAATAATAATAATAATAATAAATAAAAGTCGGTTTTTTTAAATTGTTGTGATTAATCTTATCCATTAGATCAAGATGGAGGGAAGATGGAGGTTGGAGATTAGTTTGGTATATTATCTATACTACATATAAAGGAAAAATGGTCAATCTTGAAAAAATAGTCAATCTTGATAAGTGGAAATCTTGAAAAATCTTATTAAAGGAAATTATGAAATATAATTAATACTCTTATTAAAACACCCCATTACTTAAAAGTACAATGATTTATTAACATTGTACAACCAATTAAAAACATATATACCAAATTAAATACAACCAATTAATACAAATCACAAACCGGGTTGACCCGGGATGCTTCAAACCAAACGGGTTGAACCAGTTTAATTTGACCCGTTTTCGACTCAACCTAATAAGTTGACCCGGTTTAAATTGACCAATTTTTCGACCAGAACAGTTCACCCGGTTGAACCACCCGGGTCGAACCGGGTTTCAAGACATTATGTTTAATTTCCTAAATATTCAAACTTTTATTATTTTTCATTTATAACCTATAAACTTTTTTTGATGAATAAACTATTTGTCGAATAAACTATTTGTCGCTATAAAGAATGTATGGTCAAATCTTGAAAAGTGAAATCTTGATTGTTAAAGGTGAGAGAAATGCATAATATAATTAATACTCTTATTAAAACACCCCATAACTTTAAAGTACAATAATTTATTCACATTGTACAATCAATTAAAAGTATATATATCAAATTAAAAACAACCAATTAAAACACCCCTTACTAAAAAGTACAATATAATTTTCACAATGTACAATTTAAACAAGCTAAAATATAATCTAAATATAAAATAATTAACACGCTAACTAATGTTATTTTACACATTATACAAATTAATAAAATACACAACGCTTCATACAAGCTAACAAGTTGATGGTACATATAGTTTTGAAAACTGGACCGGACCAACGGGTTCAACCGGGAACCGGTGTCGCCACTGGTTCGTCTAACTAATAAAAGCCATACGAAAACATATATTTCAAAATGAAACTATTAATACACATCGAAAACCGGGTTGACCTGGGACGCTTCAAACCCGGCGGGTTGACCTGGTTTAATTTGACCCATTTTCGACCCAACCTGTCGGGTTCACTCGATTTAAATCGACCCATTTTTCGTCCAGAACGGGTCGAACCGGGTTTCAAAACATTATGCTTAATCTCTAAATCTTCAAACTTTTATTATTTTTCGTTTATAACCCATAAACTTTTTTTTATCACTAAATGATCTGTCGCTATAAAATCTCGTTGCTATGCACGGGTACTTGTCTAGTATTGTATAAATATACATTCGACTGATTTTTAAGATTTTCATGAGATTAATCAAATCTAATAATAGTAACACAAAGGAGAATAATACAACGAAAAAATTACACAAATACCGTAACATTATATAAATTGGTAAAGGTTTATCACAGCTCATACATTATATTAAGGACATGCAAGTTAAGTTTATTTAAGTATACAATTGCAATGAGTCGATCACTGCTGATCACATTTTATGGTACCAGTATACACCTTCGTGTTTGCTACCTTCATCTGGTTCGATGTAGATGCATTCCTTTGCCTCTCTCCACATTGCTTTAAATATTGGAGTCCTATCGATCTTATAAAACTCACCCAAAACCGGCTTGATTGCATCCCTTGCCTCCTTTGCATGATAATGTGGAATGTATGAGATCAAATGATGCAAGACGTGAGTGTGAGTAACATCATGGAATACTCTATTTAAGAATCCAAAGTCCCTATCAATCGTTGATAAGGCCCCTCTAATCCAGTTCCATTCAGTTGAATCATAATGAGGCAACGATAGATGGGTGTGGTGCAAATACGTAATAATAACAAAAAAGACATGTACGCCTAGCGCAGGAATTAGATACATGGATGTTACCCAAGCAACTCCTTTTGCCGCTACAAGAAGCTTGATTACGTAAAAAACAGCAAGAAGGCCAAGATCAGATATTAGAACCTGAACTCGTTCACGATCAGTGAAAATTGGACTTAGTGGATCAAAGTGGTTGGCAAACCTTCCGTATTTCTTGCCAGAAATATTGGTTAACAGGTATAAAGGAAATCCAAGGGTAAATCTAAATACCAAAGTGAAAACCCGACCAGGTGGGTTGTTAAGAATCTTTGAGTACCACCTCACCTTAGACTTACGTTTAGGAATGTAAACTTCATCATTATCAATTGAATTTGTGTTGGCGTGGTGGTTTCGGTGGCTGTATTTCCAAGAGAAATAAGGCGTAAAGAGAAAAGAATGGAGGACGAATCCAACAATGTCATCAACCAATTGGTATTCACTAAAGGCATGGTGACCACATTCATGACCAATGACCCATAAGCCAGTCAAGATACTAGCTTGGCAAAACCAGTAAATTGGCCATGCTACGTAAGCTAGAGGAGTAGGAAGAAGAGGAATATATGTGTTGGCAAGAAAGTAGAAGACATAGGCAACAATGAGATCGTGAACAACGTAGTAAGATGAACGGATGACTGAGCGTTCAAAGCAATGGGCAGGGATTGCTTTCTTTAAATCACTCAAGGTGAAAGGTGGTTCAATTGGGACACGTTTAAGAAGGTCGTCTTTAGTCTGATCATCGGATGAATCAGACATTCGACCACCTGCACCCATAATTCTGATATGTGATAAGTGGAAATACTTGGTAATATTATCTATAACATAAAGCTCTAGGAAGGAAAGCTTGAAGAGAATGTATGTTTGTGTTTGATATTTATAAGTGGTACTTAGTCAAGACCGTCGGCTGAGTTAAAATTATAATTTTATTCTATTGCTATATTGAACATGTTTTTATAGTTCAACTACCTAATTTGTGTCTTTATGTAAAGCATCTTCATGGCGAAACCACAAATGTATAACTAACGACGACTTGTACTCACTCTCGAGTCATATATCATGGGCTGTTACATTTTTCAATTATCTTTTAAAATATCTCTATACGATGTAAGCAGCTATTAAAATATTGGCTTTGGCTATAATTTTTTTGAACCGCAACTGCTTAACACTTTTATACCACATATCTCACAAATGTCTCTAGTGAGACTTAAACCAATAACTTCTTAATTAGTATAGACACTCACATACTACTAGCCAAAGGTCTTGAGCAGTGACGGACCCAAAATTCTAGTAAAAAAATATGCATTTAGTGTTAAAATTTATAAATTATATAGAAAAAACAAATATTTCACACTACTGATGGTACTCAAAGAATATGCATATACATATCTTCCGGCTCAAGAATGTTCGCCTAGTCTTAGTATGACTTTGGCTATAATATGAGTGTTCTGTTGGTGATAAATTTGGTCATTATTAGGCTACTTGCAGTAAGAGTAATCGATCGATCGATTGTATCGAGCGTGATCGATTCACTCTACTGTGAGTAGTCGATCGATTGAGTTTTTGGAGGGATGAGGGTCACATATGCGATCGACTCGTGCTTTTTTTAATGTGTGTAAACGGTTTGCAAGTAAAAAGAATTACATATAGCCGTTGGGTAACGGTTTGAATAAAAAAAAATCTTTTAAACTTACTTATAAATATACAACATAAACACATTTCAATTCACAAATCTCACACTTCTCTCAATTAAAAATAGCTTGTCATCTCCCCTATACCGTCAGAACAAATGCAAAAGTATATTAAAAAACAAGCCGACAAAGACGATGCGGCTCGAAAAGAGGCTCTTGTCGAAGTTATCAAGCAGTTTGAGCTCACAAAGGCACTGAAAGAATGATTGAGACAATGATCTGCTGAGTGCAAAGACATCTCTGCAGAAAGAAAAGTTGTGATCGACCAATTTTTGAACAATGAAGCTCGCAAAGACGGAGCCATTAGTGAGACGTTTTGGGGTTGCGTTTCACAGATACAAGACCAAATCAGCAAGAAGATCAGCTACAATTTTGAGGAAAACACAGCTGTTGGTTTTGTATCACAACAAAACCAACAATTTGGGCAAGGTGCATCAACTTCATTTGATGCACCAAGATTTATTGAGTAACAAGAATATCAACCTCAGCTGACTCAATTTGGGCTAGGTTATGAAGAAGATGCGGGATGGAACGAGAGTAAGGAGCAGGAGCAACAGATTGGAAGCAGAGTACGAAGAGAACAGGTTTGCGAGCTACTCTACGTACGACGATGGTTTATCACTCAGACAACTCTCAAACTTGGGATCACCCGGATTACTGAAATTTAAGTTTATGTTTATGTAATATTTTTAATCTATGTACTGTTTTAAATATTAATGAAATTTAAGTTTGTGTTAAAAATGTTTGTTAATACAAATATCGCCTAAAAACGTTATTTATATTTTACGATCTTTCTTAGTTTTGTTAACTACGAAAGGTAAAGTATATTTTTAGCAAATCGTAAATATAGTTTAAAAGTCTTTTACTTAACATCACTCAAACTACATTTACATGTTTTCATAAAGTGATTTCTAATCAAGTATACTTTAGTTTAAGTACATGTGTTAAAAATGTCTTATAAGTATATTTAGCAGGTTTTCTAAATTGTATGTCTTATTAGGATATAAGCAAGCAAACTCTTTTTGGTAAATCATTCACTTGCTAAACATCTCAAACAAACATTTTTAAGTCTATACATAAACTCTTTTATAAGAATACTTTCCTTTTTAAAAATATCTAAAATTAGAAATCATATTTATACTTACATCATCACTTGCATCACACATGTCCCTTCAAGGAAACATTTGTGTAAGAGACATGTTTTATTTTGTATAGATTCATACTAAAGATCTTAAAGTTGACTTTGTAAGATCTTGAGAATATTGTGTTAGATTATGTGATATCTTGTTCAGGATTCTGTCAGACTTGCTGGCGGAACCCTCAGGTATAACAGACAAAACCAAAGTAATGGTTCCGCCGTATCAGTGGGTTGGTCTGGAAGTTTGCCTATAAATAGCAACCCACACTTTGAATTTTTCTCATCACTTACTATCATAACATACTGCATATACTTCATTTCTAACTCAGTACCATTTCATATTTGCGAGTCTTTCTTTCTAGCAAGAAGATCACGACTTCACAAGCTTCAACGCAACGTTGCAAGACTTGTTAAGCATAGCATAGTGTAAACTAGTAAAGTTTATACATCATTGTATTGTATCCACTTGTAGTGATCGGTTAGTATTTTAGTTCTCAAAATACTTAGAGTATCGGGAGTTGTTGTACCCTTGTAAAAAAACTATCTAGAGTGGTTGTACCCTTGTGAAAGAACTCAACATCTAGCTTAGTGTCGGAAATAGTGTGTAAGCGACGTGTAAGGTTTTCTCCTCCGGATAAAGGAGCTTGTTGACTAGTGAAAGAAACTCTCGAGTTGAATACTCGGGGCGTGGAGTAGGGCACAGAAAAAGAGTCCTTGTAGCCGAACCGCGATAAACATCCGTGTTATGGTTTGATCGTTTCTTACTTTTATTCTTGCATATTATTTATTGTTTGGTAAGTTTTAGTTGTCGATTACACGTAAAAGTTTTCAAAGAAAATCAAGTTAAAACTGGTAAACTATTCAACCCCCCTTCTAGTTTTCCACAATTGGCATCAAGAGCTACGTTACTCAAGATTTTAAAATATATTGTATCTTAGAACTTGAAATGATCCATAGATTTTGAAAACTTCAAAGAAGGGCAATCTATGCAAAGACCACCACTATTTTAACCAAATGGCTTTATATATTGGAAAAACCGTTTTGAAACTTACGTAAAATCAAATGACATAGATCTATGGTATATTATTATTGAAGGTGATCATAAGGCTACTGGAAGTGGTCGGGATGAGGATAGTTCACTCACTAAATATAGTGATGATCAAAAGAAACTAATTGCCAAAAATAATGAAGCTAAAATGATGCTTTATAATGCTTTACCAAAGAAAGAGTGTGAAAGAGTTTTTATGTGCAAAACCGCTAAAGAAATTTGGCAATCTCTAATAACTACTCATCAAGGAAACTCACAAGTTAAGGATAACAAAATTGATCTTCTTGTCCAACAATATGAACAATTTTCTATTCCCGAAGATGAAACTATTGATAGTGCATTTGCTAGATTTCACACTATTATTACTTCACTTAAAGCACTTGATAAATCTTTTGTAGCAAGAATTTTGTCAGGAAATTTCTTAGAGCACTCCATCCTAAGTAGAGTGCAAAAGTAACAGCTATTGAAGAATCTAAAGATCTCTCAAGCATGGCACTTGACGAGCTTATTGGAAACGTCAAAGTTCACGAAATGGTAATGGAAAAAGATTCGGAGATAGTTAAAGGTAAGAAAGAAAAAGTGAAATCTATTGCCTTAAAAGCTAGGATAGAATCAAGTGACAATGAGGAATCAAGTTCGGATAGTGAAGATGAAGAATATGCCATGGAAGTTAGAGACTTCAAGAAGTTCTTTCAAAGACGAGGAAAGTTTGTAAGGCAACCTAAAGATAAAAATAAGTCTTCACGAAAAGATCAGGATGTAAAGAAGGTCAAGAATGAAAGAAAGTGTTTTAGATGCGGAGATACAAGTCACTTAATAGGAGAATGTCCAAAACCACCCAAAAGCAAAACTCAAAGTGCTTTTGTAAGTGGTGCTTGGAGTGATAGTGAGAATGATGATGAAGAGCCAATAAATGACGAAGTAGCTCTTATGGCTCAAGACTCAAATGAGGTACATTCCGATTCATCTTACTCTTCTATTGATGATGACACATTACAACAACAATACAACAAACTTTGTGAGAAAATCATAAACAAAAACAAAATCTTAAAGACTAAAAAGGAATTTTTAGAAAACGAAGTTTATGAATTAAAAGAAAAAGCTAAACGTTTGGAAAAGAGTAAAAATGTTGACACAACTTGCAAATCATATCAAGAGTTCAAACTTGAAATTGAGATGCTTAAAATCACACAAGATAATCTTATTAAACAAAACTCAAAGTTTAAGAAGTTTGATAAAAGTATTTGTTGTGCGGATGAAATAATGAAACTCCAAAAATCACACTTTGATAGAACAGGGTTAGGATTCATGAAATCAGGGTTTTAAAGAAACAAGGCGAAAAAGGACAAGAAAATGATAAAACCGCAGTAGTGACCCATGGAAATGATGGAACCAAAAATTTGGTTCCGCCAGTTGAACCCATTGGTTCCGTGGAGAATGCTGCAGAACAGAACATTTCTGTAACTAACCGTAATGAATTTCTTAAAGTTACAAAGAAGTCCAACACTAGTTCAACTGAAACCAAACTCAAACCAGCCATTAAAATAGGAGTAGGATTTGCTAAAAATGAATTTAGAACTAGAACTACTCAACCAAGACCTAAAACGCCTATATCCAAACGCCCCTTTCCAAAGAGCAACTACAACACACAACCCTACTTTCAACATAGCTGGGGTCAAAACATACCTAGACAACATCAAGTTCCAAACTATATGTCTTGGAACCCATATCCACCATTTCGTTACATGAATCAAGGTAATGGCATGATTAACCAAAATGGACCCATGAGATATTGGGGACCAAATGTTTGAATGCTTGTTATAAAATAGGGTTGCTTAAAAGTGTGTTTGGAACCAGATGAATGGATCAAAGATAGCGGTTGCTCAAGACACATGACGGGGAACAAAAGTCTTTTTTCAACATATCAAGTCTATGACGGAGGTAACATTACTTTTGGTAGCAAGCTTAAAAGTAAAATCATCGGAAAAGGTACTATCTCTCATGACCCTCTATCTATTGATGATGTTTCTCATGTTGACAACTTAGGATTTAATCTTCTTAGTATTAGCCAACTTTGCCGTAAAAAGTATAAAGTCCTTTTTAGTGAAAACGAAAGTAAGATACTAAAAGATGGTATAACAATAGCTAAAGGAGTTCTTAAGAACAACGTATACGTCATGAAAATTGATAGATCATCTAGAGATAAACTTTGTCTTACCTCATTATATGAGTCCTCAACTCTTTGGCATAGACGCTTAGATCACGCTAATATGAGACTTATTCAATCCCTATCCTCTAAGGAATTAGTTAGAAACCTACCCAAGTTGAAATATGACCAACACTTTTGTGATGCTTGCAAAATTGGTAAACAAGTTCATAGTAGCCATAAGGCTAAAAATATGGTGTCTACATCTAGGTGTCTAGAACTTTTGCATATGGATTTATTCGGTCCATCCGCTATTCAAAGTTATGGAGGCAGCTTCTACACTTTGGTCATAGTGGATGATTATTCACGTTATACATGGACAAGATTTTTGAAAAGTAAAAATGAAGCTTTCGAACAATTTAAAATTCTTAGTAAGAAAATTCAAAATCAAGTAGGAAATTGCATTGTGTCAATTAGAATGGATCACGGCCGGGAATTTGATAACGAAATACAATTTGGTGAATTTTGTGATAAAAATGGTATAACATGTAATTTCTCGGCTCCTCGCACTCCTCAATCTAATGGTGTAGTAGAACGTAAAAACCGGACACTTCAAGAGATGTGTAGAACAATGCTTAACGAACAAAATATTCCACAAACGTTTTGGTGTAATGCCGTCGACACATCAACTTATATCTTAAACCGAGTCCTAATTAGACCATTTTTAGATAAAACTCCATATGAATTATATAGAGGTAAAAAGCCAACATTAGGATACTTTAAAGTATTTGGGAGTAAATGCTTTATACTAAACATCAAGGATTATCTCACTAAATTTGACCCAAAGTCTTATGAAGGTGTATTCCTTGGATATTCACAAAATAGCAAAGCTTATATTGTTCTAAATAAAGAAACATTAAGAGTCGAGGAATCGTTGAACGTAACATTCAACGAAAGTCCACCTCCTTCTAAAACATCACCTTTGGTAGATGATGACTTAGTTGAAAGTCAAGTTGTTAATCAAATTGATTTAGAAAACGACAAGGAAGATGAACTATTAAATAGAGAAATAGTTAATATTAAAGAGTCTAAAAGTCATCCATTAGATAGTGTCATCGGTAAACTTAAATAAAGAACCTTAAGATCAAAAGCTCAAAATGAAATTAACTATTTTTGCTTTATATCAACCATTGAACCTAAAAATATAAATGAAGCTATAAGTGATGAATCTTGTGTAATAGCTATGCAAGAAGAATTGAACCAATTTATTAGAAATGATGTTTGGACACTAGTTCCTCAACCAAAGAATCAAACTATAATTGGAACAAAATGGGTCTTTCGAAATAAAATGGATGAAAACGGAGTTGTCTCTAGAAACAAAGCTAGGCTAGTAGCACAAGGTTATAATCAACAAGAAGGCATTGACTACGATGAAACTTTTGCTCCAGTTGCTAGGCTCGAGTCAATTAGAATCTTACTTGCATATGCATGCGCACATGACTTCAAACTTTTTCAAATGGACGTCAAAAGTGCATTCTTAAATGGTTTTATTAATGAAGAAGTTTATGTTGCTTAACCACCGGGCTTTACCGACTTTGAAAAACGTAATCACGTTTACAAACTTAAAAAGGCTTTATTCGGACTTAAGCAAGCTCCAAAAGCATGGTATGATCGACTTAAAACCTTCCTAGTTGACCATAAGTACACCATGGGCCTAGTTGACAACACTCTCTTCACTAAGAAGAAAGAATCACACATTATCATAGTTCAAATTTATGTTGATGACATAATATTCGGATCAACTTGTCAAGAGCTATGTGATGATTTCTCTAAAATCATGCATGACGAGTTTGAGATGAGTATGATGGGAGAACTCAACTTTTTCTTAGGAATTCAAATTAAACAATTAGAAGATGGGATATTCTTTAACCAATCTAAGTACATAAAAGACATGCTTAAGAAATTTGGTCTAGAAGATTCAAAACCTATCAAAACACCTATGTCCTCGGAAACCAAACTCACAAAGGATGAGGAAAGTGAATCCGTAGATAACACTAAATATAGGGGTATGATTGGTAGTCTACTTTATCTCACGGCTAGTAGACCCAACATTATGTTTAGCGTTTGTCTATGTGCTCGTTTTCAAGAAGATCCCAAAACAATCTATCTTGAGGCCGTACAAAGAATTTTTAGGTATATCAAAGGCACTACACATCTAGGATTGTGATATCCCAAAGGAACGGGTGTAGAAACCATAGTGTATGCTGACTCAGATCATGCCGATGACTATGTTGATAGAAAAAGTACAAGTAGTATTTGTACTTTTGTTGGACATTGTCTCACCTCATGGTTCTCCAAGAAGCAAACGGCCCTTGCAATCTCAACAACTGAAGCCGAATACGTATCGGCCGGAAAATCATGTCAACAAGCTCTTTGGATGAAGCAAGTGCTCGTGGACTACGGAATTGTAAATTAACACATATCCATCCTTTGCGACAACAAAGGAGCCATCGACCTGAGTAAAAATCCAGTTCAACATGCTTGTACCAAACATATAGAAATCCGACATCATTTCCTTCGTGACAATGTTCAATAAGGAAACATCTCCATCGAGAAAGTATCCTCCGAAGACAACATTGCCGACATTCTTACAAAACCCCTTAAACGTGAACCATTTAATCTTCTTAGACTAGGACTAGGACTTATGGAACCTACTTCATAGTTTAAACGTTAAATAAAATTATAGAAATTCAAAACAAATAATCCTTGTTTATACATCTGCAGGACTGGCGGAACCAAGACACACAAAGGGCGCATCCCTCTGTTGGTTCCCTCCCATCCGTCAGACGTCTGCACAGGTTTTCTTTTTATATATTAAACCATAAAGTCCCATACTCTATACCACTCAGCAAAAATAGTTACTATTCACTTCCATACCCATTCTCACACAAAAATTAGGGTTCTTACTCAGCCACTCTTTATTCCTATCATCATTGTAAGTATTCTAAGCACAATTACTCTCCTTATCTGTTTCTAGGAAATTCTATTTATGCACAAAAACTAAAAACTTGGGGTTATGCATCAACTTAGGAAATCATGAAGTGCATTTGTGATAAAAAAAAACTAATTGTGTTTTCCATTAGTTAGGAATTGCATCTTGTAAGACATTATCACATTATACCAAACACCCCATGTCAAAATTCTGAAAAATCTTATCACATTTAGGAAAAATATTTTTTCATTGATAATACAAAATAAGAACGTTATGTTTAAAACATCACTTGCACTATGTCTCTTGAATGCTAAAGGGAATACATAACTAATATGTATTTTCTGGTACATTCAACCGTAGCTACATTGAACTAGGAGCATTTGGATTATCTCAAAATTTACACAAAATTTGCATAAGTAAAACCATTTTAAGCATTAAAATAAGTCGAGATAATCACAACTCCATATTGTTTTCATATAGGCACACACTAGAATTTTGACACTTAAACCGTTATTTGCATAAACTAAAATGTGAAAATTATGCTTCTAGGTTCATCATGCCTCTCGCAACCTTCTATGACCACAAAGACACCACCAAATACCTACCCAAACACCATAAGACCAAAGGGCTAACCACGACAAAAGTAGAAATCTTTAAGAACCTTGAGAAGCGTTATGTCCATGAGGGTAGAACCATTGACCCTACTTTCCTTGCCGGAACCAACATTAGAAAAGAACTCTCTTTTATCAACTTCGATTGTCTCTTAGACATAGATGAGCCAATTTGTCCTCATTTCATCCTAGAATTCTATGCGTCCGTGACCCTTAGCACGGATGATGAAGGTCTCATGTCATTAAACTTTTCAATCAACCAAAATGACTTTGAAATCACCTTAGATTAATTTGCTCAAGTGCTCCGTGTTCCAAATAGGGGCACATGTCTTTATACCGACAAATGGCCACTTTCAACTCTTGACTCAATCCATGACCGTATTCATCCTTATGATACCCCTCTAGTGAGCAAAGGAGTTATTCGTGACCACCTTTTTGTTAGGACTTCCCATACTAGGAGAACCCGAGGAGGAGAGGAAGTTGCAAAAGACCTGTTTGGAATGGAGCTTAATGAGTTGAAACCACAATTCTTGAAATGGGGGGAGATCATTAGGGCCAATGTCATTAGCACTTTAGGCAATAGGGACCATATCAACACTTGTATCTCATACATGCTCTTTAGTGTATCCACCCGTCAAACTTTCAACTTAGCTTACTACATTGCCAAAAGGATGGAAAACATCTTGGTTCAAGGTACCACCGCTCTTCCATACAGGATACTTCTCACCCGTCTCTTTAGGTTTTGTGAACCCATTCCTCCAAGTTCTAGAGGTCGTCGCCTAGATTATCCTATCATTCCACACAAGGGTGCATTTGAAAAATTTGGTCGTTGAAACAATGTTATTTTATGTTTTTATGATGTTGTAGGACGATACTATGTCTGTGGATTATGTGTGTACTAACAACATTTGCAGGGGATAACTCTTTAGTACTATGCCATTTTCACTTTTCGGCTTAAAATGTGAATGCAAGGATCACTCTCGTAAACTCTATAGGTAAGCATGTTTCTACATGCAATTTTTGTATCTTCTAACTACAAAAAATTGATTACTTAAGTTTTAAGAAAAATTTTGGAATTCGGGAAAAACACGAAGCCGTGAAAACTGTTCTGTCTCAATTCTGAGCTTCCACGAAAATGGTGGAACCTAATTTTTTGGTTTCGTCTGTTCAAAAACTTGGTTCCGCCAAGTTTTTCCAATGGACCTGGCGGAACCCAAAATTTGGTTCCGCCCGTGTTGTCGTTTGGTTCCTCTAGTCCTACAGCAAATTTTAATCTTTGAATTTTTTGAATTTTTCTAGTAATCCTTAGGTTCCAAACTTGCTTCCTACATGCTAGTTAGTATTTATCACTAATTCTAGAGCTCTCTTAGCACACTTTCAACAATAGGATCATCATTCCCGCTAAAATTTCAAATTTGGCTAAACTAACCCAAGGAACCTTTCTGATACAAGGAAGGAACCTTTCCTTTGGTTCCCCCAAATCCGTGGAACAACCTGACAACCTGTATCCTCCATGATCACATAGCATTTACTTCTTCAGTTGGTCTTTAACTCCATCCAACTCTATTGGATTGACTTCCAATGATTTAACAACTTCTTGGAACTCTTCCATATGATTAGGAACCTCCAAAAATGTATGGATCAATATCAAATCCAAACACCAATTTCCATACCATGTTCTTCCTATAAATTGACCAACATTCACAAATCAAATTCACACCATCACCATCACCTCTCTCAACCTTATAATTATAAGCTTACCAAAGTCTTGAAATTACTAAATCCAACACCTCATCCGAATCATCTAGGCCTATTAGGAGAACCGCTAGAATTAGCGTAAAACCATGTTGCTTCAACAAAACCATCCAACTAAGCTCATCATCATCAAGTGATTTATCCCTCAACATTTCATCACCCATCAATGATACAAACTTTCTAAACCTCGCTACTCCAACACCATCTCCAAAACCTTGCAATGCTAACATAATCACCACTCCTCCACCAACTATAACACCAAGTGATCCAACACCACCTTCGGCACCAAGTCAACCATCAAAAACTCCATCAACTCAATCACCAAAATTAACACCTATGGAACTTTTCAAAACACCACCAACATCACTACATCCGTTTATGGAAACTTTAGAAGACCAACCACCTAGATCATCAAATCCACCACCATTGCTACTTTTTGACACTAATGATCAAATGGAAACTCAACAATAACCACAGTTTCAACCAAGTGAACCATTGGATGAAAAACCTCATCAACCATCATTGATAGAGCGTTTGGCTTACAAACATGCTAGACATTCTATCTTTCCTCAAGATCAAGTTCATCTACAACCACATCCATTGTTGTTCTACCCCATTTACAAAGACACCCATGGTCCTCTTTATGGAGAACCAAGCTTTCATCATCGTGATCAACAACAAGAAACACCTCAAGACTTTTCTCAACAATTTGAGTCCATATTTCCTACTTATGAGGAAATAGAAGCATCTTTGTGGACCAAATCTCCAAACACTCATGAAGAACTTAACACCCTCTTGGAAAGCCTTTATGCCTTCAAACACATGATTGATTCTCATCTCACCCAAGCCATGGATTTCCAAACCGCAATGTACTCATCTATTGTAGGAAACCAAAACACCTCTCAACCATCCACCTTTGCTTCCGGTACAACCAATGCTCCATCAACCACAAATAATCCACCAACAACAAACCAAGTTCCACAACTACCACCTCTTCGCCATGATTGCATCATGTGCGAAAGAACCGCTCATATTAGTGAGAGATGCAACATCTTGGTACATGAGCTTCAATATGAAATGCGGTTTATCCTCAACCACATTTTGGAGGGTCTAAACGCCATCTCTCATTTACCTCAAGCTTAGAGCGTCATTAGGAAATCCAAATAATGGTAGAATCTCACCTAGGACTCTTTCCTTTCTATGGTTGTAGTTGTCATTTTATTTCCCTTTGTATCAATAGTAGAATTTTTCAAGTCTTTAAGTTTCAATTTTTTAAGTCAAATTAAAATTTTACTTGAAATATAATAGTTCTACTTCTATATTTCGTTGGTCATTCTCTTTTGTTTGTTTATTTACTTGATGATTGTTGTTGTAAGATGAATGCTTTTTCTCTTATATGATTGTTAGTATTATACTCATTTTTAGAACAAACTAACTTTGTTTTGTAGGACCAAAATCCATGTATCCTCTCTTAGCACTCTATTTAGGAGGAGTACTATCCAAGGGGGAGTATATGGCATGATACATTTCCGCTTTGTCACTCTTCTTTTTATTTCGACAAAAAGGGGGAGATAATATATTTAACCAAATCAACTTCTTTACATCATTTAAAAATGTCATACTCAAAAGTTGAAATAATCATGTTAAATAAAAATTTTTAAAAAGCTCAAAATCTATAATTATCCATTTGCGTAAAAATAAAATTTATGTTTTTTCGTTAACAAAAAGGGGGAGATTGTTAATACAAATATCGCCTAAAAACGTTATTTATATTTTACGATCTTTCTTAGTTTTGTTAACTACGAAAGGTAAAGTTTATTTTTAGCAAATCGTAAATATAGTTTAAAAGTCTTTTACTTAACATCACTCAAACTACATTTACATGTTTTCATAAAGTGATTTCTAATCAAGTATACTTTAGTTTAAGTACATGTGTTAAAAATGTCTTATAAGTATATTTAGCAGGTTTTCTAAATTGTATGTCTTATTAGGATATAAGCAAGCAAACTCTTTTTGGTAAATCATTCACTTGCTAAACATCTCAAACAAACATTTTTAAGTCTATACATAAACTCTTTTATAAGAATACTTTCCTTTTTAAAAATATCTAAAATTAGAAATCATATTTATACTTACATCATCACTTGCATCACACATGTCCCTTCAAGGAAACATTTGTGTAAGAGACATGTTTTATTTTGTATAGATTCATACTCAAGATCTTAAAGTTGACTTTGTAAGATCTTGAGAATATTGTGTTAGATTATGTGATATCTTGTTCAGGATTCTGTCAGACTTGCTGGCGGAACCCCTCAGGTATAACAGACAGAACCAAAGTAATAGTTCCGCCGTATCAGTGGGTTGGTCTGGAAGTTTGCCTATAAATAGCAACCCACTCTTTGAATTTTTCTCATCACTTACTATCATAACATACTGCATATAGTTCATTTCTAACTCAGTACCATTTCATATTTGTGAGTCTTTCTTTGTAGCAAGAAGATCACGACTTCACAAGCTTCAACACAACGTTGCAAGACTTGTTAAGCATAGCATAGTGTAAACTAGTAAAGTTTATACATCATTGTATTGTATCCATTTGTAGTGATCAGTTAGTATTTTAGTCCTCAAAATACTTAGAGTATCGGGAGTTGTTGTACCCTTGTAAAAGAACTATCGGGAGTGGTTGTACCCTTGTGAAAGAACTCGACATCTAGCTTAGTGTCAGAAATAGTGTGTAAGCGACGTCTAAGGTTTTCTCCGCCGGATAAAGGAGCTTGTTGAATAGTGCAAGAAACTCTCGAGTTGGATACTCGGGGCGTGGAGTAGGGCAAGGAAAAAGAGTCCTTGTAACCGAACCACGATAAACATCCGTGTTATGGTTTGATCGTTTCTTACTTTTAGTCTTGCATAATATTTATTGTTTGGTAAGTTTTAGCTGTCGATTACACGTAAAAGTTTTCAAAGAAAATCAAGTTAAAACCGGTAAACTATTCAACCCCCTTTTAGTTTTCCACAATGTTTAATAATAATAATAATAATAATAATAATAATAATAATAATAAAATGATGAAGGTCGCCTTTACTGGGGCACCTAATCGCCTGAAAGTCGCTGGAGAGAGAAAGCTGACGTGACAGAGAAAATGGAAAGGTTTGACCCTCCTTACTGCATCCAACCTTAGTTAATTCGATTTTCATAGAACTTTAGTACATTGAAGCAATAGCATTTTTCTAACATCATACATACAGATAGTAAAGGCGTGTAAGAAGTCAATTTATGTATTTTAGAAATATAAAGCTTAGAGCAAATTCCAAAATAGTATATTTTTTCCTTTTGCATTAAAAAAGTTGTTAAAAAGAAACCCGTTTCAAAATATGGGCCGGTAGACTGTGCTACTCTTTCTTGACACGTATTCAAAAAGTTGATGGCGTCTTTTTTTTTTTTTTTTTTTTTTTTTTTTTTTTTTTTTTTTTTTTTTTTTAACGGTAAACTTATAAAGAAATGAGCCATAAAAGCAAATACAAGAGAAACACCCAAATGAACAAAATTTAGTATAGTGACTGACAAGCACTTGATGATTGATCGTTCTCTATGAGAATAGTATCGTTAGGATTGAAAGCTATATCAACTAGGTCTAAATGTGAGAGATGATTCTTTTTTGTATTTTTATATTTTATGAAAGCAATTAAAATCTCTAGTATTTGGAAGATAGGGCGGAACTAGTTGCTATTCAACTAACCTAAAAAACTAATAATAAACAAAATAAAATAAAATAACAAGAAAATAAATGTGGTGGATTACTTATAGGAGGAAAATGTGTTTACTTAAATTTCACTACTCCCTAGTTATCTCATATTAATTCATTGATTTGTCATAATCGTTTGGATGAAGGATTGTATTCCTTAATACCATTCGCGGGGCCGTGTACGTCCTTTCCCAACCCTATGAGCTTCTATCTCTTCTTATGACGACACGTTTAGTATCCTATCATATCCTCACTCATAGTTACTCACGCATTAAATACAATCAATAAAACCGTAGTACACATCCGTTTACGTTTCTTAAGACGTTCAGGCTTGTTACCGTATAAGAGATTAGCTAGTTTTCTTAAGCCTAACGCTAGTCAATCAACCAAACAATCAATAACAAATCAACAATCAATAATTGATAACTAGGTTTCATTAGATCTATGCAAAAACTAAAAAATCTAAGCTACCATGTTAATGTAAAGAAAAGACAAACAATTAATCAAACAACACATATACATATTGAAGGATTAAAGGAAGAACTTACCTTTAATTAAACATGGAAGAAAAGAGGGTTTGAAACCCTAAAATTGCTGAGAAAATCGTGCTAGGGTTTTTCTGCAAAGTTACACACAAAGTTCCACCACTAATGAATGAAAATACCAAAACTATATATAGATTTACAACTCTGATGGCGTCGGGTTATAGATCCTGACGCCGTCAGATCGCCGTGTCTTACGGTTTCGTATCGCCCAAGAGACCTCTAACGTCGTCACTTGTTATTTGTTATGGGTCGTCTCTCTTTAGCCTAACACCTGACGGCTTTAATTCCATAACACCTGACGGCCTTAATTTCATAACACCTGACGCTGTCAGGTGTTATCTTCAATGATTTCTTCAGGGCGTCTCGTATATGAAATTCCACCATTCTTCTCATAAGGTGATGGCGTCATCTCCAAAGCTTGGCGCCGTCAGGTGTAAAATCCTGACTTTCTTGGTTTTCTTGTTTTCTTTATTCTTGAGTATAAAAATGTTCGAAAAGCTCCAAAATGCTCCATTTTTCAGAATTCACGTCCCAAGTAACTAAAATGATAAAAGAAATGATTTAAGGTAATATTTGACCATAAAAACACGATTTAGGGCTTAAATGACCTCCTAAAAGCGTATCAAATAAATCCTTATTAAATACCCTTACACTTGGGACTTGTTTGTCCTCAAGCAAATGAGCTTTTATACCAATTAAAATACAAGTTAGGGGTCATTTAACATTAATATAAAAGTAATTACAACAAATGATCACTCCACGTTAGTCAAAACAAGCATGGAAATTATATACTAGCACCTCACATATAGTGTTTGGATACTCTCATCTCACGGGTGTTATAAGTTTAAATATCACAAATGGAAATGGAAAAGATATCTCTCACTACCTGTCATAGCACATAGATTATCATAGGCTTGGGAAAGGATAAAAAACCTCCACCACTTTTGTGTAAGCAACTAGGATAAACTATCAAAGAGGTCTTTCAAAGGGTTATAACGTTAGGTGCAGGGGTATGGAAAAACTCGATTTGTTGGATAAGGGATATTTACTGGTGGCAAGTCAATTGTCTTAGTTAATTACATGTACAATGCGGCGTTGCTAAGCCAAGACTCGACTCAACTAAAGCTAACTATGACCAACTTAAATATAAAAGAAACGGGATGATAGTCCGTATATTTTTTCTACTTTTCTTTTTCTATTTTTTTATTTTTCTTGTTTTTTTGATTTTTTTTTCATACACTCTTGCCCTACTATCCAAAATAATACATCAAGGGGGCTCATTCCCTCCCCTTACACTTGAACTTTTACATTATTAGAAATAAAAACTCGAATTAAGATAATCGAAACACTTGGAATACTTTAAAATATTAACGCACATATGGGGGTAATAAATGATGTTCCTCCCCATTACTCCATAACACTAGTACTTTACCCAATCGTCCCAATCGTTCCAAACCAATATGTACAAGATATTGATAAGGCGAAAAATGAACCATTTTTAGGGGGTCATTAAAGCCCGGATTCAAGATTATTTGATCAAATATTGCCCTAAATTGTTCCTTTTGTCATTTTAGGTACTTTTGGAGACAAATCTGGAAAAGGAAGCATTTTGGATGTTTTTGGAGCATAAAAGTGAAGAAAACGGTAAATTCTTAATTTTCCTTATTGGGAACAGTACCTGACGGCGTCACAACTTTCTTAATGACGGCGTCAAGAGTAACAAAAGAGGTGGATGTGGGAAATACACGTGACGATCCAGAGAGTTTTGTGCATTGGACATGACGGCGTCACCCAAGGCCGTCATGGTCCAAGTATTAGTGACGGCCCAGAACTATTTCATACATGACGGCGTCAAAATCAGATCCAGGCAATACGATTTTTGTTATAGCAGCGAGTTGACGGCGTCACAACCCAATACATGACACCGTCACCCATTGTAATCTATATATAGTTTTTCAAAATTCATTCATTAGTGTGTAACTTTGAGGGTGCAACTTTGAGGGAAAACCTAGGTCGAATTTTCCAGCTTTTTCAAGGGTTTCAACCCATTGAAACTTTCATGTTCAATTTAAGATAAGTACTCTTTCAATTCATTCAATATGTCTATGTGTTGTTTTAATATATCTTACGCTTATCTTCAATTTAACATGCTAGGCTAGATTTCCTTTGTGTTTGCTTAGATGTAGTGAAACCTAAATGTTAATTATGGGTTGATTGTTTGTTTATAGTTGTTACGGATGATTGTATTCGATGTTAGGCTTAAGAAAACTGGCAGACTTCCATTGGTAACTTGCTTGAACGTCTTAAGAAACATGATCGAAGGTGTACTACAATTTTTGGCTGTATTTAATGCGTAGGAGAATTCTAATGATCCCATGTTAGGAGCTTCTAACGGCTCGACATAGGAGTGAAGTAGGATCCTATAGAGTTAGGGAATATTGTACATGGCCCTACGACTAGTATTAAGGAATATGACCCGTCATCCATGCAATTGTAACAAGCTATCAACCTGTAAAAGATATCTAGGGAGTAATGAAACCTAAGTAAACACAACTTTCCTCATCATTGTTTACACCACACTAGTATAATTAGTTCCATTTCATTTTTGTTATTTTATTTTGATTGCATCTTTAGTTATTTGGGTTAGTTGGCTAGCAACTAATTCCGCCCACTCTTCCAAAACCCGAGATTTTACTTGCTTCAGAAAATATTAAAAATACAAAAAGAATCATCCCTCACCTCTAGACCTAGTTATTAGGCTTTCTAATCCTAGCGACACTATTCCTGAGTTGAACGATCAATCCCCCGGTACTTGTCACAATACTATACTACAACGATCAGGTACACTGCCTGATGGGGGTTGTAAGCTTCCCGAGATCCCTCGAGAGGTAAAGCCTGGTGCGATTCCCACGTATCAAGTTTTTGGCGCCATTGCCGAGGAATAGTTATTGTCTAGGTTAAGATTTCTTTTTATTAGGTCTACTTGCTAGATTCCTTTCTAGTAAGATTTTATTTTTAATTTTTAGGTTTTCTTTAGTCTCTTTTATTTCTTCGTGTCTTTGTTCGTAATCTTTACCATCCGACATCATGGAAGGTGGTAACATCTTTGAACCCATCAACCCACTACAACAAAACCACCCACAAAACCCACCACTACCAAACCCACCTCCTGGGCCCCGAACTTTAGGAGAGTATTCCCGTCCTAGCCACCAAGGCTATCGAAACACTATTGAGCTCACTCAAGAAGCCAATGTGTCCCCCTTGCGATCCGACACCATCCGGTTGGTGCAAAGCGGATGTGCATTCCATGGACTTGGTTTTGAAGATCCTAACCAACATCTCAAGGATTTCCTTAAAATCGTAGATTCTATAGACCTTGATGTTACAACTAGAGAGTCGACCCGATTACGCCTATTCCAATTCTCTCTACGTGATCAAGCTAGTCAATGGCTTGAACGTTTACCCGCAGGATCCATCACCTCATGGAATGATCTCACCACTCGTTTCCTTGCTCATTTTTTCCCACCGGGGAGAACTACCAAGCTTAGAAATGATATCTTGATGTTCCAACAACGTCAAGGTGAAACTCTATATGAAGCATGGACTCGTTTCAAGGACTTACTCCAAAACGTCCCTCATCATGGAATAGATCTTTGGCTCCAAGTCCAAATCTTCTATGACCATATTGATCTCTCCACAAGGCGAACCATTGACCAATCGGCTGGTGGCAAGCTACGTGATCTAAGTGCGGAAGAATCATGGGAACTCATAGAAGATCTTGCTCTCTATGAAAACGAAAGTTGGAATGATCCCCGTGATTTGAACAAAACGGTCAAGGCAATATCTTTGCCTTCGAACAATTCTAGCACTCCCGACCGTAGGATCATGGAACTTGAGGACCAAGTCAAGTTTCTCATGAAATCTTACGAAGCTCCTAAGCCTTCAAGCCAGGTGTACAAAATCACTTCTTCGTGTAAGTTGTGCAATGGCCCTCATGAAACTCATAACTGCATGGAACACCCAAAGCATGCTTTTAAGGAATTCACATCGTCGCGCGCTGATAAAACAAATAATAGAGAGCTCGCCACTAATCAAGGTCCTCGAAACTTTGGCGAGGCCTATGATGCATGGAAAGATAAGCCAAATTTCAGAGGATATCAAACTCGGAGCGTATCCTTCGATGATTCTCCTCCACTCGAATGGTCCGATCATTTCCCACCTCAGACCACTCCTAAGCAAAGCTATGAAGATGCCTTGCGAAAGTTCGTTCTCTCTCAAGAATTAGAGCTTTCCACGCTCGAGACCCGATTTAGACAACAGCAGGCCGATATGAATGACAAGATTTGTAATCTGCTAACCGCTATTAAAGAGCACGCTATTAGTAAACCGATTTAGGCTGAAGAAGTCAAATCTGTCACCATCATGAATCAACCAACCTCTCCTGTGAAAATTAAAAGTCCCAGTAAACTCTTTAAACATCTGTCTCCTAGGAAAAAAACTAGGGACACTAATAGCGGAATCCAAATTAAGGACCCTTCATCATCCAAACAAGTCCACTTTGTCAATGTTGTCACCATTAAGCCAATAGAAAAGAATGTAGAGGAAAGTGACAAGGATGAAGTTGGAATAAAAACCGAGACCAGGGATGGGATTAAGGAAGTTGATGAAAATAAGGGAGAAAAGTTAGAGGAAGTAGAAAACGTAGAAGAGTACTTTGATAAGTTACCCACCAAGGAAGAACGGGAATATCACAAGGATTTATTTGATGACCCCGAGACACCATACATCCTTGGTTCACCCCTTATTAAAGTAGGTGATCCCTCTAACATCAACATACCATGCAACATTGGGCATATGCATGTATGGAAAGCTTATATCGATCCTAGGTCTCCTATAAACATCATGACTAGGACCTATTATAATTGGGTAATGAAGAAGCAACTTGGTTATAGGATGATGCCCAACACAAATTGGATGAGCAACTTTGTAGGAAGAGTGAAAGGATTGCATGTCTTTGTAGGAAACTTCACTTATGTTACCAACTTTGTGATTGTAGAGGATACTCGTCCGGTAATAGATGATTGCCTAAGTCAAGTTGTGTTCGGAAAACCATTTGTTGAGGCCTCTAAGATGAGTTATGACCCGACCCTAGGGATAGTTAGATTCAAGGGTGAGAACGAAGAGATTGCTTACCAAATGCCCTATAAGATTGAACAATACCGTCTTCTATCAAACATAGAAAAGGAACACAAGCAAGCGGTTTACTATAGGAATGATGAGGATAGACGTAGAGGAGTAGATTATGTCATGAATAGAATACTTGGTTTCTACAAGGAATGTTTGCAACTAGGTCCGGAATACAAAACTAAGATTGGAGACGACCTAGAGAATGAGACCAATGATGAGGTCACGTAATAGCCCATGACCTTGAGTCTAGCTACAAGACTCGTAAAATAAAGAAAAGCGCTTCTTGGGAGGCAACCCATGTTTTGTATGATTTTTATTTGTTTGATTGTTATTTGCTTCCGTATGCATGCTTTATTTTTATTGTTGGTAGATCATGTTTCAAACTAAAATTGTGAAAATGCTTTATTTTGTTGTTTAACTTCGTCTTAACTTCATATAAAGGTATTTTGCAAAAGCTAAGTGTAAGGGGAAACCCCAAATTTGTTTATAAGAACGAAAATGGTCATGATTCACCACAATATTAAATGAACATGTATATTAGTATTTGTTAGAGTCAAATGCTTGTATCAAGTCATAATGATGTTTTGCAGGATTTTTCAGGAAGTAGGACATAAGTTTTTCCAGAAATTATCCAGAAACTTAATGTAAAGATTTCTGCAGGTCACTTCTGACAGCGTCAGGAGTTAATTCCTGATGGCGTCATGTGTAAAATTCTGGAAATTTTGCGAGTTTTGTTTTTCTAACAGAGTCTTAAAGTTTTTGTTAATTCTTTAGTTTTAAAAACTCCAGGAAATCTGCAAACATTCATTCCACAAGCATTATATCTTAATTTGTTTTCTAGGACTTGTTAGTATATATAGATTGCCGCTGATTTTATGCGAGGTTGCCTTGTTTGTTTTCTCAGGTTTAACAGGTTATATATGACAAGAAGATGATTTATTTTTCTGGAAGGGAAGCTTTGAATGTTCATTTTCTTAGAGGAAGATCTAACCTTGTTGATACACTATCCACACCGAACGAATCAGAGGAGTATTTGTTTTCATTCTTTTACCTATTTTACTTTTACAACCTTTAATTGAACATTGGGGACAATGTTCATCCTAAGTGTAAGGGGAGGGTAAATGACGATACCTTATAGGATACAATTGCACTTGAGTTTGTTTCTTTGATGGTAGGTGTGTAATAAAACTAAGAGAAATACTAATTAGTGTAATTTTAGCGCCAAATTTAAATTTTTTTACAACATTTAGGAGTGAAACTATAGCCTTAGCAAGCGTCTCATGGATAGGAGTTGTATGACTAGCACAAAACCGTACCATTCAGAAAAAATTTTCACCCAAATATGTGAGGTTCGCCTTTAGATTTGATAGGAAAAGCACTCATTATTAGTGCTTATGAGTGTACCGGTAGCATTTAGATTCTACAACTTGCGTTAGTGATGCATCTCGAGACCGCTAGTGAGACTACATTCGGGTGGTAGGATTTACTACATGATAAGAGGCATTAGGATCACCCTTGTGTTCAACCCGTATCATAATTACTTGACCATTTAAGTCATATTACTTGGATAGTAAAGTCAATTAATTTTTCCCACACCTTAGCGTTGTACTCATTTTTAGTACACGAGACCCCTAGTACACCCCTCCGAGCCTATCTTTTCGTTTCTAACTTTAAGCATCTTACTTAAAGGAAGAATTTGTTACAACCCACCCAAATGTACACCCAAATCGCCTTAGCCTTCCTTGTATGCACTCATCTTTAGTGCATTATTGTTACATGTTTAAACCCTTAGTTAATTATCTAATTGATTACATGGTTGCTAAGTCGAGTCATATCTTGTACATATTGTTTTGGGACGATTGGGACTCATGGGTAAAGTACTTGTGTTATGGAGTAATGGGGAAGAACATCATATTATTACCCCCCATATGTGCGTTAAACTTAAAAGTACTCCAAGTGTTTTGATTATCTTGATTCGAGTCATTAGATTAGTTTATTGTAAAGTATGTAAAAATTCAAGTGTAAGGGGAATGTACATTCCCTATGATGTAATATTTTGGATGGTAGGGTAAAAGTGTATGCAAAAAAATAAAATAAAATAAAATAATAATAATAAAAAAAAATCAAGAAAAAGAAAAAAAAAAACATATGAACTACCATCCCGTTTCATTTTATGTTTGTTTTATGTTTTTGTTATTTTTGATTCATTAGTTTAAGTCGAGTCTAGTCATAGCTTAGCAACGTCATACTGTACATGTAATTAACCAAGATGATTAACTCACCACCAGTAAATATTGCCTTTATCCGACAAAACCGTGTATTCCATATCCCTACACCTAACGTTATAACCCTTTAAAAAGACCTCTTTGATAGTTTATCCTAGGTGCTTACGCCAAGTGGTGGAGGTTTGATCCTTTCCCAAGCCTATGGTAATCTATTTTTCTATGACAGGTACTGAGAGATGTTTTCCATTTCCATATTGTGATATATATTTTATTACATCCGAGAGATGTAAGTATCTAAACACAATTTGTGAGGTGCTAGTGTATGACCTCCGTGCTTGTCTTTAGTTTTTAGTGGAACAATTATTTGTTGTAATTACTTTTATATTAGTGTTAAATGACCCCTAACTTGTATTTTGATTAGAATAAAAGCGAATTTGCTTGAGGACAAGCAAATCTCAAGTGTAAGGGTATTTGATAAGACAAAAAATGAACCATTTTTAGGGGGTCATTTAAGCCTGGATTCGAGATTATTTGATCAAATATTGCCCTAAATCATTCCTTTTTTCATTTTAGGTACTTTTGGAGAGAAATCTGGAAAAGGAAGCATTTTGGACGTTTTTGGAGCATAAAAGTGAAGAAAACGGCAAAGTCTTAATTTTTCTTGCTGGGAACAGTACCTGACGGCATCACAACTTCCTTAATGACGGAATCAAGAGTAACAAAAGAGGTGGATGTGGGAAATACACGTGACGATCTAGAGAGTTTTGTGCATTGGACATGACGGCGTCACCCATGGCCGTCATGGTCCAAGTATTAGTGACGGCCCAGAACTATTTCATACATGACGGCGTCAAAATCAGATCCAGGCAATACGATTTTTGTTATGGCGGCGAGTTGACGGCGTCACAACCCAATACATGACGCCGTCACCCATTGTAATCTATATATAGTTTTCCAAAATTCATTCATTAGTGTGTAACTTTGAGGGTGCAACTTTGAGCGAAAACCCTAGGTCGAATTTTCCAGCTTTTTCAAGGGTTTCAACCCTTTGAAACTTTCATGTTCAATTTAAGATAAGTACTCTTTCAATTCATTCAATATGTCTATGTGTTGTTTTAATATATCTTAAGCTTGTCTTCAATTTAACATGCTAGGCTAGATTTTCTTTGTGTTTGCTTAGATGTAGTGAAACCTAGATGTTAATTATGGGTTGATTGTTTGTTTATAGTTGTTACGGATGATTGTATTCGATGTTAGGCTTAAGAAAACTGGCAGACTTCCATTGGTAACTTGCTTGAATGTCTTACGAAACATGATCGGAGGTGTACTACGATTTTTGGTTGTATTTAATGCGTAGGAGAATTCTAATGATCCCATGTTAGGAGCTTCTAACGGCTCGACATAGGAGTGAAGTAGGATCCTATAGAGTTAGGGAATATTGTACACGACCCTACGACTAGTATTAAGGAATATGACCCGTCATCCATGCAATTGTAACAAGCTATCAACCTGTAAAAGATATCTAGGGAGTAATGAAACCTAAGTAAACACAACTTTCCTCATCATTGTTTACACCACACTAGTATAATTAGTTCCATTTCATTTTTGTTATTTTATTTTGATTGCATCTTTAGTTATTTGGGTTAGTTGGCTAGCAACTAATTCCGCCCACTCTTCCAAAACCCGAGATTTTACTTGCTTTTATAAAATATAAAAAATACAAAAAGAATCATCCCTCACCTCTATACCTAGTTATTAGGCTTTCTAATCCTAGCGACACTATTCCTGAATTGAACGATCAATCCCCCGGTACTTGTCACTGTACTATACTACAACGATTAGGTACACTGCCTGGTGGGGGTTGTAAGCTTCCCGATATCCCTCGAGAGGTAATGCCTGGTGCGATTCCCACGTATCAGATATGACTCGACTTAGCAACCATGTAATCAATTAGACAACTAACTAAGTGATTAAATATGTAACAATAATTCACTAAAGATGAGTGCATACAAGGAAGGCTAAGGCGATTTGGGTGTACATTTAGGGTGGATTGTAAACAGATTCTTCCTTTAAGTAAGATGCTTAAAGTTAGAAACGAAAAAGATGGGCTCTGAGGGGTGTACTAGGGGTATCGTGTACTAAAAATGAGTATATCGCAAAGGTGTGGGGAAATTACTTGACCAATGAAGTCAATGTAATTATAATACAGGTTTAAAACATGGGTTATCCTAATGCCTCTTATCATATAGCAAATCCTAACTACATGAATGCAGTCTCACTAGTAGTCTCGGGATGCATCAATAACGCAAGTTCTAGAATCTAAATACTACCGGTACACTAATAAGCACTAACAATTAATGTTTTTCCTAATAATCCAAAGGCGAATCTCACATATTTGGGGTGGAAATTTTTGTGTGGTACGGTTTTTGTGCTAGTCAAACAATTCCTATCCATTAGACGCTTATTAAGACTAAAGTTTCACTCCTATATGTTGCAAAAAATTTTAAATTTGTTGTCAAAATTACCCTAACAAGTATTCCTCTTAGTTTTATTACACATCTACTATTAAACAAAACAAAAATCAAGTGAAGTTATAGTTTCTAAGGTATCTCAATTTACCCCCTTACACTTAAGTCGAACATTGTCCCCAATGTTCAAAATAAAAAATGTAAAGGAAAGATAAATGAAAATGAAAGAAACTAGTACTCCTCTGATTCGCTCGGTATGGACGATAGTGGTAACAAGGTTAAATCCTCCCCCAAGAAAATAAACATGATAAGCTTCATGATGAGGCGAAAAATGATCCGTTTTTAAGGGGTCATTTAAGCCCGAATTCGAATTTATTTGATCAAATATTGCCCTAAATCGTTCCTTTTGTGATTTTAGGTACTTTGGGAGAGAAATCTGGAAAAGGAAGCAATTCAGGCGTTTTTGGAGCATAAAAGTGAAGAAAACGCCAAAGTCTTAATTTTCCATGCTGGGAACAGTAGGTGACGGCGTCAAGAGTAATTCTCTGACGGCGTCAAGAGCAGAAGTCCATGACGACCCAGTACAGATTTGACGGCGTCACGAAGGTTGGGCGTCAAGAGTAAAAAGTCATGACGGTCTGGAAATGATTAAGTCTTGACGGCGTCAAATGTAGATCAAGGCAGTCTGAGAATAGTTTTGGCGGCGAGGTGACGGCGTCACAAGTTTATTCTTGACGCCGTCAGACCCATTTTTCTATATATAGTTTTCTAATTTTCACATTAAAGAGAGAAGTTTTGGAGAAACCCTAAGTACGATTTTGGTGCAACTTTTACAGGTTTTTCAAGGGTTCCAAACCCTTGATACCTTTGATTGTAATTGAGATAAGTGTTCTTTTAATTCAATCAATATGTCTATGTGTTGGTTGTCTATATCTTGTTCTCTTAATTCCATCATGCTAGGCTAGATCTATCTTGTGTTTGCTTAGATCTAATGAAACCTAGATGTTAATTATGTGTTGATTACTTGTTTATTCTTGTCTTGGATGAATGATTTATATGTTAGGCTTAAGAAAACTGGCAGATCTCCAATTGGTAACATGCTTGAACGTCTTAAGAAACATGAACCGACGCGCACTAGGTCTTTATTGGTTGTATTTAATGCATGAGCCACTGTTTACAATCCCTATAGTTGTGATGGGCATGGTGTAGGAGGAGATAAGAGCTCATAGAATTGGGGAGTTATGTGTGCCACCCCATGAATGGTATTAAGGAATACGATCCGTCATCCATGCAATTATAACAAGTAATTAACGTGTAAAAGATGTCTAGGGAGTAGTGAAATCTAAGTAAACACATTTTCTCCATTTACTGCTCACAACTTTAGTATAATTTAGTTTATTTTTATTTCTAGTATTTTATTTTGATTGCATCTTAGTATTGGGTTAGTTGATTAGCAACTAATTCCGCCCAAATCCTTAAAACCCCGAGATTTTAATTGCTTTCTAAAAAATATAAAAATACAAAAATAATCATCCCTCACCTTTAGAACTAGTATTTAGGCTTTCTAATCCTAGCGACACTATTCCTAGCAGAACGATCAATCCCCCGGTACTTGTCACTATACTATACTACAACGATCAGGTACACTGCCTGGTGGGGGTTGTAAGCTTCTCGAGATCCCTCGAGAGGTAAAGCCTGTTGCGATTCCCACGCATCAAGTTTTTGGCGCCGCAGCCCGGGGAATAGTTATTGTCTAGGTTAGAATTTCTTTTTATTAGGTCTACTTGCTAGATTTCTTTCTAGCAAGATTTTATTTTTATTTTTAGGTTTTCTTTAGTCTATCTTATTTCTTTGTGCCTTTGTTCGTAACCACCCGACATCATGGACAACGGGAACATCTTTGAACCCGTCATCCCACCACAACAAAACCCACCATTAGAACCCCTTAGGCCCCGAACCTTAGGAGAGTATTCCCGACCTAGCCACCAAGGCTACCGAAACACCATTGAGCTCACCGGAGCCAATGTGACCCCCTTGCGATCCGACACCATCCGGTTGGTGCAAAGCGGATGTGCATTCCATGGACTTCGTTTCGAAGATCCAAACCAACATCTTAAGGACTTCCTCAAAATCGTAGATTTCATAGACCTAGATGTTGCAACTAGAGAGACAACCCGATTACGCCTATTCCAATTCTCTCTACGGGATCAAGCTAGTCAATGGCTTGAGCGTTTACCCGCGGGATCCATCACCACATGGGATGATCTCACCACTCATTTCCTTGCTCAATTTTTCCCACCGGGGAGAACTACTAAGCTTAGAAATGACATCTTGATGTTCCAAAAATGTCAAAATGAATCTCTCTATGAAGCATGGACTCGTTTCAAGGACTTACTCCAAAAAGTCCCTCATTATGGCATAGATCTTTGGCTCCAAGTCCAAATTTTTTATGACCATATCGACATCTCCACGAGGCGAGCCATTGACCAATCGGCCGGTGGTAAGCTACGTGATCTAAGTGCGGAACAATCATGGGAACTCATAGAAGATCTTGCTCTCTATGACAACGAAAGTTGGAATGATCCCCGTGACTTGAACAAAACAGTCAAGGCAATATCTTTGCCTTCGAACAATTCTAGCACTCCTGACCGTAGGATCATGGAACTTGAGGACCAAGTCACGTTTCTCATGAAATCTTACGAAGCTCCTAAGCCTTCAAGCCAAGTGAACAAAATCACTTCTTCATCCGAATTATGTAGTGGTCCCCACGACACTCGTGATTGTGTGGAACTCCCCGGAACTGCTTTTGCGAACTACGCATCCACGCGTACCGACGAAGCGGGAGATAAGTGGTACACTTTCAAGCCCGAGCCAAACACATACGGTGATACATACAACCCCTCTTGGAAAAATCACCCAAACCTTAGGTGGAAACAAAATCAACCCAATTCTTCCAATCCGCCTAATCGTTACCAACCAAACGGTCCACCATCCAACCGTACTTTCAACAACAATCCTTCTAACAACTATGGTAGTACCAATAATCTTGAAGGATTGATGTCAAAGTTTATGGCATCTCAAGAGGCTCGCATAGCTAGGTTTGAAACCGAATTCAACCAACAACAAACGGAGATGACCAACAAGATTGACAACTTGTTGAAAGCCCTCAACAACCAAGCATTAGTCACACCTAGGAAGGACACTAGGGACACCAATAACGGAAGCCAAATTAAGGACCCCTCATCATCCAAACATGTCCACTTTGTCAATGTTGTCACCATTAAGCCAATAGATAAGGAGATTGAAGAGAGTGACAAGGATGAAGTTAGAATAGGAGCCGAGACTAAGGATGAGAGTAGGAAAGTTGAGGTAGAGCCTATCGAAGAATACTTTGATAAGTTGCCAACCAAGGAAGAATGGGAATGCCATAAGGATTTATTCGATAGTCCCGAGAGACCATATATCTTTTGTAACCCACTTATCAAAATGGGAGACCCCTCTAACATTAACATCCCAAGCAATATCGGGCACATGCATATATGGAAAGCTTACATCGACCCTAGATCCCCCGTGAACATCATGACTAGGACTTATTACAATTGGGTGATGAAGAAGCAACTTGATTTTAGGATGATGCCTAGTAAGAATCTGATAAGTAATTTCGCAGGAAGAGTGAAGGGACTGCATGTGATTATAGGGAATCTCACCTATGAGATCGATTTTATGATAGTTGAGGACACTCGTCCGGTGATAGATGCTTGCCTAAGCCAAATAATATTTGGAAAACCATTCGTTAAGGCCACTAGGATGAGTTATGATCCGACTTTAGGGATAGTTAAATTCAAGGAAGAGAATGATGAGGTTGCTTATCAAATGCCCTACAAGATTGAGCAATACCGCCTTCTCTCTAATTTCGAAAAGGAACACAAGCAAGCGGCTTATTATAGGAATGAGGAGGATAGACGTAGAGGAGTAGAGTATGTAAAGAATAGGATGCTTGGTTTCTACAAAGAATGCTTGCAACTAGGTCCGGAATACAAAACTGGTTTAGAAGACGACCTAGAGAGTGGAACCAATGATGAAATCACGTAGTAACCCATGACCTTGAGTCTAGCTACAAGACTCGTAAATAAAGAAAAGCGCTTCTTGGGAGGCAACCCATGTTTTGTGTGATTTTGTTTGTTTGTTTGTTATTTGCTTTGGTATGCATGCTTAATTTTTATTGTTGGTTGATCATGTTTCTAAACTAAATAGTGGAAATACTTTACTTTGTTGTTTTGGCCTAGTCTTAACTCCACCTAAAGGTATTTTTGCAAAAGATAAGTGTAAGGGGAAACCCCAAATATGTTTTTAAGAAACAAACCGATCATGATACTCCACAATATTAAATGAACATGTGTATTCGTATTTGTTAGAGTCAAATGCTTGTATTGAGTCATAATGAAGTTTTGCAGGATTTTCCAGGAAGTAGGACCAAGTTTTTCCAGAAATTTTCCGGAAACTTAACATAAGAATTTCTGCAGGTCAATCCTGACGGCGTCATGAGTTCACTCTTAACGGCGTCAAGTGTAAAAATCTGGAAATTTTACCGGTTTTGTTTTTCTAACGGAGTCTTATGGTTTTTGTGAATTATTAAGTTTTATAATCTCCAGGAGATCTGCAAACTTCATTCCACAAGCATTATATCTTATCTTGTTTTCTAGGATTTAGTAACTTATATAGGATGCCGCCGATTTTACGCGAGGTTGTCTTGTCTATTTTGTCAGGTTTTACAGGTTATGTACGACAAGAAGATGATTTATATTCTGGAAGGGAAGCTTTGATTGTTCATTTTCTTGGAGGAAGATTTAACCTGGCCACCCTATTATCCATACCGAGCGAATCAGGGGAGTATTTGATTTCATTCTTTTTACTTATTTCACTTTTACATTCTTTACTTGAACATTGGGGACAATGTTCATCTTAAGTGTAAGGGGAGGGTAAAATGATGATACCTTACATGTACACTTTCGCTTGAGTTTGTTTTGTTTAATGGTAGATGTGTAATAAAACTATGAGAAATACTTGTTAGTGCAATTTTAGCGCCAAATTTAAATTTTTTTACAACATTTAGGAGTGAAACTTTAGCCATAGCAAGCGTCTCACGGATAGGAGATTGTATGACTAGCACATAACCATATATTCAGAAAAATTTTCCACCCAAATATGTGAGGTTCGCCTTTAGATTTGATAGGAAAAGCATTTACTATTAGTGCTTATGAGTGTACCGGTATCATTTAGATTCTAGAACTTGCGTTAGTGATGCATCCCGAGACCGCTAGTGAGACTACATTCGTGTGGTAGGATTTACTACATGATAAGAGGCATTAGGATCACCCTTGTGTTAAACCCGTATCATACTTACTTGACCATTTATGTCATATTACTTGGCTAGCTAAGTCAACTAATTTTTCCCACACCCTTAGCGTTGTACTCATTTTTAGTACACGAAACCCCTAGTACACCCCTCCGAGCCTATCTTTTCGTTTATAACTTTAAGCATTTTACTTAAAGGAAGAATTTGTTACACCCCACTTAAATGTACAACCAAATCGCCTTAGCCTTCCGTGTATGCGCTCATTTTTAGTGCATTATTGTTATTTATTAAACCCTAAGTTAACTATCTAATTGATTACATGGTTGCTAAATCGAGTCATATCCTTGTACATATTGTTTTGGGATGATTGGGACTCATGGGTAAGTACTTATTTTATGGAGTAATGGGGAAGAACATCATTTATTACCCCCATATGTACGTTAATCTTAAAAGTGCTCCAAGTGTTTTGATTTTCTTAATTCGAGTCATTAGATTAGTTTAATGTAAAGTATGTAAAGATTCAAGTATAAGAGGAATATTCATCCCCTATGATGTATTATTTTGGATGGCATGGTAAGAGTGTATGCAAAAAAAAAAAAAAAAAAAAAAAAAAATAGAAAAATCAAGAAAAAGAAAAAAAATAGAAAAAGGAAAAAGAGAAAAAACATACGGACTACCATCCCTTTTTATTCTATGTTCATTTTATGTTTTTGTTATTTTTCATTTATTAGCTTAAGTCGAGTCTAGTCTTGGCTTAGCAACGCCATCTTGTACATGTAATTAACCAAGATTGTTAACTCGCCACCAGTAAAACTTCCTTTATCCAACAAAACCGTGTATTTCATATCCCTATACCTAACGTTACAACCCTTTAAAAGACCTCTTTGATAGTTTATCCTAGGTGCTTACGCCATGTGGTGGAGGTTTGATCCTTTCCTAAGCCTATGGTAATTTATTTTGCTATGACAGGTAGTGAGAGATATCTTCCGTTTCCATATTGTAATTTACACTTTATTACACCCGAGAGATGTGAGTATCTAAACACTATTTGTGAGATGCTAGTATATGACCTCTGTGCTTGTCTATTGGTCTTTAGTGGAACGATTATTTGTTGTAATTACTTTTATATTAGTGTTAAATAACCCCTAACTTGTCTTTTGACTAGAATAAAAGCGCATTTGCTTGAGGACAAGCAAATCTCAAGTGTAAGGGTATATGATGAGGCGAAAAATGATCTATTTTTAGGGGGTCATTTAAGCCCGAATTCGAATTTATTTGATCAAATATTGCCCTAAATCGTTCATTTTGTGATTTTAGGTACTTTGGGAGAGAAATCTGGAAAAGGAAGCAATTCAGACATTTTTGGAGCATAAAAGTGAAGAAAACGCCAAAGTCTTAATTTTCCATGCTGGGAATAGTGGGTGACGGCGTCAAGAGTAATTCTCTGACGGCGTCAAGAGCAGAAGTCCATGACGACCCAGTACAGATTTGACGGCGTCACGAAGGTTGGGCGTCAAGAGTAAAAAGTCATGACGGCCTGGAAATGATTAAGTCTTGACGGCGTCAAATGTAGATCAAGGCAGTCCGAGAATAGTTTTGGCGGCGAGGTGACGGCGTCACAAGTTTATTCTTGACGCCGTCAGACCCATTTTTCTATATATAGTTTTCTAATTTTCACATTAAAGAGAGAAGTTTTGGAGAAACCCTAAGTACGATTTTGGTGCAACTTTTACAGGTTTTTCAAGGGTTCCAAACCCTTGATACCTTTGATTGTAATTGAGATAAGTGTTCTTTTAATTCAATCAATATGTCTATGTGTTGGTTGTCTATATCTTGTCCTTATCTTAATTCTATCATGCTAGGCTAGATCTATCTTGTGTTTGCTTAGATCTAATGAAACCTAGATGTTAATTATGTGTTGATTACTTGTTTATTCTTGTCTTGGATGAATGATTTATATGTTAGGCTTAAGAAAACTGGCAGATCTCCAATTGGTAACATGCTTGAACGTCTTAAGAAACATGAACCGACGCGCACTAGGTCTTTATTGGTTATATTTAATGCATGAGCCACTATTTACAATCCCTATAGTTGTGCTGGGCATGGTGTAGGAGGAGATAAGAGCTCATAGAATTGGGGAGTTATGTGTGCCACCCCATGAATGGTATTAAGGAATACGATCCGTCATCCATGCAATTATAACAAGTAATTAACGTGTAAAAGATGTCTAGGGAGTAGTGAAATCTAAGTAAACACATTTTCTCCATTTACTGCTCACAACTTTAGTATAATTTAGTTTATTTTTATTTTTAGTATTTTATTTTGATTGCATCTTAGTATTGGGTTAGTTGATTAGCAACTAATTCCGCCCAAATCCTTCAAACCCCGAGATTTTAATTGCTTTCTAAAAAATATAAAAATACAAAAATAATCATCCCTCACCTTTAGAACTAGTATTTAGGCTTTCTAATCCTAGCGACACTATTCCTAGCTGAACGATCAATCCCCCGGTACTTGTCACTATACTATACTACAACGATCAGGTACACTGCCTGATGGGGGTTGTAAGCTTCTCGAGATCCCTCGAGAGGTAAAGCCTGTTGCGATTCCCACACATCACTTCACTCCTGAAATGTAAATCATCTTTTTTATCCAATACAACCTGTGAATAACTAAGAAAACAAACACATAAACCTCACGTAAAATCGGCGGTAAAATCTACCTATAAAAATAACTAATACTAGAAAGCAAGTTAAGATATAATGCTTGTAAAATAAATGCTTACAGATTCCTAAAATTTTAAAAAATTTAGATTTTACAATACTTTACAATTCCGGCAGAAAAACAAAACCTGAAATTTTTTTCAGAAAATAACTCTTGATGTCGTCAGGTTTTGACTCCTGACGCCGTCATAAATGATCTGACAGAATTTTTTATATTTTATTTTCAGAAAATTTCTAGAAAAATCTAAGTTTTAACTCCTGAAAATTCTGTAAAATATTCATTGTGACTCAATACAAGCATTTGACTCTAACAAACACAAATATATATGCCAATCTTTAATTGCTTTTGTTCATGTTCAATTTGTTCTTAAAAACAAATATGATCTTCCTGTACACTTATTTTTTTTGCAAAATACCTTTATTTGTAACTAAGACGAGGTTTGATTGAGTCTAAACGGTCAACTAAGTTGAACAGGTGATGGTCAACCAAGTCAAACGTCTAAAACCAACTAACCAAGGAGTACAGTGTATTCCCGGGTCGTTATGTCCTAGCGAGGTAAGCAATTGTATTTAAAAACGTTATAAGTGATCGGGTGATTTAACAGGAGGATCAGGAATTTGATTTGAATGATTATACTACGAGATTATGATTGGAAATAACTTAGAAACACCATTCTAACACTTACTGATAATCAGATGACCTAGAAATGTGAGTTAAACCTAAAACGCGCGTTTGAATTTAAAATAAACACGAACGCGCAAAATAAAAAGTGAAACATGAGTAAATAAAGTCCTA
Source organism: Artemisia argyi (assembly GCA_030686995.1). Lineage (NCBI taxonomy): Eukaryota > Viridiplantae > Streptophyta > Magnoliopsida > Asterales > Asteraceae > Artemisia > Artemisia argyi. Next base: position 145,989,837 of record CM060682.1, read on the forward strand.
CAAATGTGAAAATGATATTTTTACAATCCTAATGTTATAAGAAAATTTTTAAAAAATTAAAATTATTTTTACAACTATTTAATTAATTACTAATTATTAATTACTTTTTAATTAACTAAATTACACTAATTATTAATTAATTGTGAAAATTAACTTGAAAAGTGAAAATTAAATTTAGAAAAATCTAAAATATTATAAAACTAATTTTAAAACAGAAAAACTATTTTTTCTACTTTTTATTTATTAATTATTAATTAAAACTAATTATTTAATTAATTTAAACTAAATTAAATTATAAAAAATACTAAATGACCAAGGAAAAATCTGAAAAAATTCCTAAAATTATTTTAACTAAAAAGGAACCTGAGAAAAATTTAAAAATGATAAATGCTTATAAATAAGCAGAAAATAAGCCAAAAGGGCTTAAATAGAAGCTAGCACTTTTTGAAAAGTTGGATTTTTTTAAATTTTCTTTTACAAAACTCTTAAGCTACTGAAAATATGAGACTTTTGTGAAGGGACTTTTGCTTAAGCTCAGTAATAAGCTCTGTGCAAGTAAATAAGCTTAACAATGAGCTTATTGTCTCGAAAATGGCTTATATGCTTAAAATAAGCTGCATAGTGATTACTAAGGAATGAAAAAGCCAAAATGTACTGAGAGTCAACAAAATAATCTATAATTACTTAAACAACAAGTTGCAATAAGCTAGAAAACAAGTTAAGCAATTCCAGTTCCAATGCAAAACCAAACAGGCCAAATGGTTTAATTGCAGCCCTTGGTGGGGCCCACAGGGGTAACCCAGGGTACAAAGTGAAGGTTGAACCTAAAAGTCAACCTGGAAGGCTTTCCAAAAAGCCCACAAACAGGCAATAAGCTCAAGGATGGAGCTTATTGCAGGCTTGGGAAAAAGGGCTTACAGCAAAGGTTCAAAGTGAACTTTGAAATAAGCAAAAGTAACACAATAAGCACTAGTGGAAAAACTGACCCAAATTCAATTTCACAAAAACTCAAACAACTTAAATCAACTTCAAAACAACTATAATCAATCAGATAAGCACTTAAATAAGCCAAGTAAATGATTATACCAAATCTGAGTTAAAGACAGAAGAGTATGGTCAATCAGTTAACTTGGGAGGCTAGAACAAGCAAGAAGATAAGGTCCTCAGTCCATAACAAGTATTGATCCAACAAAACAACCTAACAAGCTTTCCAAATTGCCAAGAATAAGGCCCTGAGCTCAAGGAATGAACTAGATATTGATGTGAGAAAAATGGGTCAAAAGGTAAGGCTGGGTGCAGGGCATGCCAGTCCCCCTGCAACTGAGTTTGAGGACATGTGGGGTCCATAATAAAAATCACAAAAATCCAGCAACCAAGGATTCTTAAAGTAGAGCTGGGGGGATTTTCAATTAGAACAAGTTTCATGGTCTAAGCTTTAACACAAAATTCAAATTAATTCCCTCAAATTCTGAGTTTTCTGCACAATAACAATTTTGACTTTCTATCTTTGAACTAAGTTTGACTTAATTGAAATTTGGTTGGTTCTTAATAACTAAAAATGATGTATTGTGTTAATTTGACACTGAATCTACCAACACTAACAAGTTTTACAACCTCAGTGATGAATTTGGATCTCAAAATACTAACAGTGGACTGTTGCTATGAGTTGAGGGTGTTTTTGACTTTTGAACAAGTAGTGACTGAATCTTATTACTACAATACCCTATATGAACCTAAAGAAGTATGTTTCTACCAAATAGAACCACAGAAACACAAGTGAGCTCAGGGAACTCACAGATCCAAACACTCCTTAAAAACTGTTGTTAACAAGGTTTCAAAGCATTTCAAGGATTTTGCCCACAAATGTGATTCCAATACTGCAAATGTACTAGTGTAAATTGATTTGGACCAAGGAACAATACTAATAACAAAAGTTTACTAGGCTACACCTATACTACTACCAAGACAGTTAAAACCAAAGAATTTTGAGAATAAGGAAACAAATGAACAAGAAACCTACTTCAAGCAATGATGCCTACCACATATCATCCAAGAAATATGCAGAAACATAGATAATCATAGGCGAAGCAATAACACAGTGCTTAATAAAAAAAATCAAAGAGAAATAGAATGATTTAGCTCACAGTGTGCTCCAAAGCTTGTTTTCATGAAACTAGGAATCACAAACCATTTCCTAATATTCCCCAAGGAATTCTAAACCAAGGCCATCCCTTATAAACCCTGCTCCAAGCTTTGTCTTCACTTTTTAAATATTTTTTTATATTTTCTGTATATATTTTTGTTTTATATTTATTGTTGATGAAACTGAAAATGGAATTGAGATTTGAATTTCTGAAATAAAGTCTTATATTAAATTAGAGTAACAATTACAATACTGAAAATTAAAAATTACAATACTTTGAAATTGGCTAAATTACAACTAAAAAACTAACACCTTGCTCCACTGCTTCTCTTCTTCCCTTTATACTTCAAAATTAGGGTTTCTAGGGGACCCTTGTCTTTTCCCAGCAGAAACAAGCACCATCGGATGATGGAAATTTGATCCTAGCCGTTTGTGAATTTTGGCGCCAAAATACTTTTTGGCTTCTTTCTCTTGATACTTGATGCCAGGGGTGTTGATTTGGAGTTTTGTGTTTGTTTGAGTGTAGGAGGGGGGTTGAGTGTTGCAGAGGAGAGGCAGGCTAGGGATGATGATGGTGGTGTTTGGATATAGCAGGGAAGTGGATGGTGAGGTGGAGGGTCAAACGGTCAAGGGTTGAGGGGTGGTCAAAGGTCAAAGTTGACCGGGGGTAATATTAAAAGGGGGTGGAGTGGGGTGGTGATGTTGGGCCTGGTGGGTAATGGATTGGGTGGGCTTTTGTTATTATTGAATTTGGATTTTGGGGAAGTATTAGGTCCGTTTGGTTTTGTATAAATAACAAGGACTAATTTGTAACTTTGCTGAAAATTTAAGGACTAGATTTGTACATCTTTCAAAGTTTACAAAAGTACTATTCTTGCCAATTTATAATTCCACAAGGTCCTTTGTTGTAATTTTCCATTTTAAAAACTCCCAGGGACCATTTTTGCCAAATTTCAAACTACAGGGACCAAATGTGTAGGATCAAATTTGATAACTTTTGACTTTTAAATGCCTTGGGTTGACTTTTCTTTCGTTTTAAACCTTCAGGGACTAGTTTTGTCAATTTTTAAAACTTGAGGGACTGAAACTACCAATTATGCAAACTTTGTTCATTTTTCATTTGTTTTTAAACATTTTGCATCTAAAACATATAAAAAACACTTTTGGGATAATTTCTGTATTTTGATGCATTTCTGAGTGTTTTTGGATGTTTTGGCAGTTCAGATACGATAAAAATAATGAGTATTTACACACTCATCAATCCCCCACACTAAACTATTGCTAGTCCCTAGCAATCTTTTGAGAAAACTCAATGGATTTGAAACTCTTTACCAAAAGCCATTACTTCTGGAGTAGCCAAATGTATCAGTTCAAGTAAGAACTATGGTCCACTTGATAACCATGTGATTTTGAGCAAACCACCAGCTGTCAACGGATTTGATTTGTCTTTACCAAAAGCTGTTTGCTTCTGGCCTAGCCAACTCTTGATGGAATAGTCAACATCTTGGTGAGCTGATTACCAATTATGGTTTTTCCACTGCCTTTACCACAAGCCATAATCTTGCGGGCTAGCCAACTTATTCACTTTTTTGGATATGGCGAGTTGATTTACCATACAATTTTGGGCAAATTGCAAGCCATCAACGGATTTGAGATATCTTTACCAAGAGCCGTTTGCTCCTGGATTAGCCAATCCTTTTGTCGTTTAGACACGGCGGACTGATAACCACAAAAATTTTGAAATAAAGTGAAAAAATTTTGAAAATTTTAGGCCAAAAACGGGGGTTCTAGAGGATATAATGTGATAAAATTCGCTAGAATTCCCCCCCCCCCCCCTCTTAGAATTGAATATTGTCCTCAATATTCAAAGTCCCAGCTATTATGCCGACTCTTTGAACGTAAAAAGATAATATTATAAGCTAACTGTGGAAATATCGTTTTGCATTTTTCACTTTATTTATCTGTACATACAATCACACATTTTTTTTTCAAATATATATACATTTCAAATAGCTGCAGGGGACGGCCACTCCCCCACACTAGGGTGTTAGAAAGTAGAAAGAAATCAGAGACATGGCGAAAACCCATGTTGTTGCTACTGTTTTTGTTTCTCGAGTCGCTAGCTTGACTCGATCCCCGAATTCAATTGTCCTTGGGGAATGTTTGAAGGTCCGGAACAACCATGGATGGTATGTCCTCTCCAAAGTAATGTTTCAAACGATGTCCATTCACTTTGAAATTAGGACTGTCATTTTGAGATAATACGACGGTGCCATAAGGATAAACCTTAACGATAGTGAATGGACCAGTCCATCGGGTTTTTAGCTTTCCCGAGAAGATCTTGAGTCTAGAGTTGAAAAGAAGGACTCGATCACCAACGTTGAAAACGCGGTTTTTGATTTTTGAGTCATGAATCTTCTTTCTCTTTTCCTTGTAGATCAAAGAGTTCTCGTAATCTTGATCACGAAGTTCATTTAATTCATTCAGTTGAACTTTCCGATGATCACCCGCAGTTTTAAGGTCAAAATTTGCATGCTTGAGGGCCCAATAGGCTTTATGCTCAAGCTCGATCGGTAGATGGCACGCTTTCCCGTACACAAGCTTGTAAAGCGTACACCCGATGGGTGTTTTGTAAGCTGTACGGAAAGCCCAAAGTGCATCATCTAATTTATCCGACCACGATGCACGATTTTCACCAACGGTTCTTTCCAAGATTCTCTTAATGCCTTGATTGGAAACTTCTACTTGTCCACTTGTTTGGGGGTGGTATGCAGTAGAAAGACAGTGAGTTACACCATACTTTTGCATGACTTTATCAAATTTGTCATTGCAAAAATGCGTACCACGATCACTAATTATAGCACGTGGAGTTCCAAATCGAGCAAAAAGAGCTTTCAAAAACTTCACAACAACTCAGGCATCATTTGTGGGTAAAGCTTTCGCTTCAACCCATTTTGACAAATAGTCAACAGCCACGAGTATGTACTTGTTTCCATGAGATGACGGAAATGGCCCCATAAAGTCAATGCCCCATACGTCAAAGATTTCACAAACTTGGATTGCATTTTGTGGCATTTCATTCTTTTGTGAAATATTTCCGTGACGTTGACAAGCGTCACAAGATTTGACCAATTCTTGGGCATCCTTATAAATCGTGGGCCAATAGAATCCGGAATCAAACACCTTTTTGGCGGTGTAGTTAGGATTATGGTGTCCCCCCGTGGGTCCAGCATGGCAAGCCTTGAGAATGTCATTGGCTTCCTGTCCATAAACACACCGCCGGATGACTTAATCCGCACAGATTTTGAAAAGGTAGGGGTCGTCCCAGAAATAATGTTTCACATCCTTAAAGAACTTGTTCTTTTGTTGGGATGACATCCCTTTCACCACAAAGTTACCCGCATGGTAATTTGCAAAATCGGCAAACCATGGGGTAATAGAATCTCCACGAAAGGCAACCGCATTGAGTGTCTCGAGAGGGAAGGTTTCATTAATTTCCTTCTTTTCGAAGACATCTTGATGAGGGTTTTCCAAACGGGAGAGATGATTAGCAGCTAGGTTCTCAGCTCCTTTTTTATCACGAATTATGATATCAAATTCTTGCAGGAGGAGAACCCAACGAAGTAGTCTCGGCTTTGCATCTTGTTTTGCAAAAAGGTACTTCAAAGCCGAGTGATCCGTATACACTATGCTTTTGGTCAAGATCAAATATGACCGGAATTTTTCAAAGGCATACACCACAGCTAATAATTCTTTTTCAGTGGTGGTGTAATGACTTTGAGCCTCGGTCATCATTTTGCTTGCATAGTGTATAGGCTGAAAGTGTTTAGACCTGCGTTGCCCCAAGACTGCCCCTATTGCGTACTCACTAGCATCACACATAAGTTCAAAGGGCAAGTCCCAACCGGGGGCAACAAGAATTGGTGCCTCAATAAGCTTTTTCTTTAGAGTTTCAAAAGTTCTACGCACTCAGGTGAGAAGATAAAAGGAGCATCCTTTTCGAGGAGATGGGTCATAGGCCGGGCGATCTTGGAAAAATCTTGAATAAACCTACGATAGAAACCAGCATGACCCAAAAAGCTCCTAATACCTTTGACGGTAGTAGGATGAGGTAATTTTGCAATGACATCAATTTTGGCTTTGTCAACCTCAATCCCATTCTTTGAAATTTTATGGCCGAGGACAATGCCCTCTTTGACCATAAAGTGACTCTTCTCCCAATTTAGACATAACTTTGTGTCTTCACAACGTTTGAGCATGTTGTCTAAATGGGAGAGACATGATTGAAACGAATCCCCAATGACCGAAAAATCGTCCATGAAGACCTCCATAGTTTTCCCGATCATGTCGGAAAATATGGACATCATACATCTTTGAAACGTGCCCGGAGCATTACATAAACCAAATGGCATACGTTTATAAGCAAAAGTTCCATAGGGGCATGTGAAAGTGGTCTTTTCCTTATCTTGCGGATCAATGGGAATCTGAAAGTAACCCGAGAAACCATCGAGGAAGCAATAGCACTCATTCCCCGCTAATCTCTTGAGCATCTGATCCATAAAGGGCAGAGGAAAATGATCTTTGCGGGTGGCGTCATTTAACTTGCGATAGTCAATGCAGACACGCCAACCCGTAACCAATCGAGTTGGAATCAACTCATTTTCCTCGTTTGTGACAACAGTAATGCCACCCTTTTTTGGAACACAATGTATTGGGCTAACCCAAGGACTGTCCGAGAGAGGGTACATCAATCCAGCATCAAGAAGTTTTAAAACTTCTTGTTTGATAACCTCATGAATTTTTGGATTCACCCTTCTTTGTTGTTGGACTGCTGGTTTGAAATCATCCTCCATTAAAATCTTATGGGTACAAAATTCAGGGTCAATGCCCTTGATGTCGGAGAGTCTCCAAGCAATTGCTTGTTTATGCGACTTCAAAACCTTTATTAGAGCAGCCTTTTCCTCAACACTTAAATTTTTAGCAATTATGACGGGTAATTTATCATCACCCTCCATAAATGCATATTCAAGATGAGGCGGTAAGTCCTTAAGTTCAACCACAGGCAAGTCATCAGTTATTTCAACATTTTCGACTTCCTCTTTATGAAGTACTTTTGGAGGAAAAGGGGGAGATGGATCTTCATTTAACAATTTTTCTAGCAAAAGAATATCCCCCTCAGGATCAAGATAGTCCTCATCAAATTTGCCCGAAATTGAACTATCTTGGGCGAGAAAAGCCTCGACTTCTTCAAAAAGGAAGTCACTTCCCTCAAAAGGAGTGAGAGAAGGGGAAGAGTCGGATATGATAGGCTCGGAAGATGGAGTGGGACTGCCACTCGGAAGGTAACCAAGAAGTTCTTGAGAGTACTCCTCAGACGCAACATCAATGACATCAATTCGGTTAACCGATTCGGCGTCATAATTAGAAGAATACCTCGAAGTTTAATCAAGGTCCAACACGAAGAGTTATTTCCTCTTCATGCACATCGATTAACGCACGACCCGTCCTTAAGAATCCTCTCCCAAGAATGAGAGGAACTCGTGGGTCAGCATCGAAATCAACAATCATAAAATCTGCCGGAAAGTGGAAGTTTCCCACCTTTACAAATACATCCTCGGCAATACTGAGGGGACAAGATGTTGAGCGGTCTGCAAGCTCGAGAGTCATGCAGGTGGTGGTGAGCTCTAGAAGAGAGAGCTTTTTCCATATTAAATAAGGCATCAAGTTGATGCTTGCACCTAGATCGGCCAAGGCGAAGCACTCAACCATTCTGGGGAAAACACATGGAATGAGAAATTTTCCTGGATCTCCTAGCTTCACGGGAAGATGTTTCAAAAGAACTGCTGAGCAGTTTTCATTGAGTGGAGTTCGTGCCATTTCGAATAGTTTCTCTTTATTGTTCAACAGGTTTTTGATTATCGATGCGAATTTAGGCATCAAAAGGAGAGCATCCGCGAAACTGATATCAAAATGAATATCTCGGAAAATTTGAAAAAAAATTTCCATTTGATGATTGGCTTTTTCGCGGAGCTTCTGGTCTTGTAACCGAGATGGATATGGAAGTGAAGGTTTGGATTTAGGGTTCTCTCCAGGAGTTGTTGGTGGTTCAAAGACAACTCCTGGTTTTGGTACGGTTTTTGGTACAACCTGAGGATGGACGTGTGCGGTACTTCATGGGCTAGTAAATTGCCCCTTGTCTTTTGTCACCTCAGGCTCACGTTCTACTACCTTGGGAGGAGAAGAAGAGGTAGTAGGAGCTTTGGGTCCATCATAGGAAACACCACTACTCATTATGATCGCTTTAACATCGCCCCTCGGATTAGCGATCGTGTTGCTAGGTAAAGTAATACCTGAGCCCGAGGGTCGATCATTTAAATACTTCTTAAGGTCTGCGATCTGAGTCATCATTACCCTATTCATTTCCTCCTGAGATTTCATGAATTGTCTCAACAACTCATCAGATGATGGGCCAGTTGGAACAATTGCTTGAGTATGGTTAGGAGGAGCTTGGTTAGGGTAAATCTGAGTAGCTGGAGTGATGGCTTGATTTTGATTGGGAAAATTCTGGGCCCGGTTATTTTGATGGGAACCGTGGTTTTGAAAATTTCCCTGATGTTGGTTGCCATGTCCATGAGAATTGTCTCCCTGATAGTTGTTTTTATCCTTGATTTCGATTGTAGTTTCCTTGATTTTGGAAACCTTGGTTTTGGTTATGATGGAAACCTTGGTTATGGTTCGGATTGACATTTCCTTGGTTTTGGTAACCTTGGTTCATTCGATTCTGATTTTGGTTCTGGTTACGGTTTTGGACATTAGGGTTTTGATTGAATCCGGGAGGTCCAAGGAAATTGTTAGAACGATAGCTTAGAAGATTGCGGTCCCCTTGCGGTTGGTAGTTATTACCTCCTGAATTATAGGAACCTTGAGCAGCATATACGTCCTCATGAGGGTAGCCACTAGTGGCTGGACACTCGGAATATCCATGTGGACCTCCACAAGTTTCACAACTTTGATTAACGGCTTTGGCTTGTTGATTTTGGACTTGTTGATTTTGGATACTTTGGTTCATCCTCAACATAGCCGTAGCGAAATCATCCATCTTTTTAGTGAGGATCGCTATTTCAGAAGATGCTGGAGTGACAGACTTACATGACTCTTCCCTCTCAGCTGAGGAATCCCAAAAATTATGGTGGGCAGTCATGTTTTCAATGAGATCATAGCACTCTTCGGGGCGCCTTTTCATAAAGGTCCCACCAGCAGCAGCATTGAGAATATCACGGTGTCTCAATGTCAACCCATTATAGAAGGTATCTATTTGGGTAACGAGTAACATGTTATGGTTAGGACACCGATCAATTAAGAGCTTATAGCGTTCCCATGCCTCAAATAGAGACTCTTCGGGATGCTGACGAAAGTTACTAATGTCATTTCGTAACATGGAAACCATGGATGGTGGAAAGTATTTGGCTAAAAATTTAGTCACCATTTCTTTAAAAGTGTGAATCAAATTCTTAGGAAGTCGATCAAACCATGCAGTGGCATGATGGGTTAGAGAATAGGGGAAAAGAGATAGACGAAGGGCATCATCGGAGACACCATTCTGCTTCATGCTTTGGGTGACGGTAAGAAATTTATCAAGATGCTTGTTTGCATCATCACCAGGTAAGCCATGAAATTGGCATGAATTCTGGACTTGTTGTATCATGTGATGCTTAAGTCCAAAATCAGTGGCAGCAATGTTAAGAGGGACAATGGGCCCGCCTCTTCCGAGCATTGTGGGTTGACACAACTCCTCCATCGTTCGGAGATCAGGATCTGCATCATCTATGATGGGTGGGTCTTGATTACCGTCCATTTTCGGAACTGGATCCTCAACAATAGGATGTAACTCAGTTACGTTTATCAGTTGACGATTTCGTTTCGATTGTGAATGAGTGCGCATGCACTAACAACAAAATTTCAATAAAACAAGATCGAGGCAAATCAACAGTGAACTTAAACCAATAATCACAAATGAATGGCTTCTTTAATAAAGGTACACCACTCACAAGGATACAAAGGCAAGTTTTAAATCTTTTGTTTGGGAACTTATTATGTCCACACCCCCAGTTGGTAGGTGTTCTGCCTTGGTTTGCGACGGTTTGTTTTTATGTAGTTTATTATTCACAAGAAAAGACGAATGTTTTTGGGTTTTTGTGTATGGGTTAAAAACTTTTGGACAATATTTTTGGTATCGTTTTGTTTACCAAAATCGTATCTCTTTCAGAATCACCTTAAAAGAAACGCAATATAGAAAACGTAATGAACTGTTTTGTTTGTTTTTGATTTTTTTTTTTTTTTTTGGTGTTGTTAACACTTTAGGAAAAGTGTTAATGACGTTTTTGTTTTATGATTAAGATTTACAAAAAGTTGGTGGTGTTTATACAGTGATGTGTGAAAAACCACTAATCTCTAAAAAACGTTTTGAATACGCAGCTAGATCCCCGGCAGCGACGCCAAATTTTGATTGAGTCTAAACGGTCAACTAAGTTGAACAGGTGATGGTCAACCAAGTCAAACGTCTAAAACCAACTAACCAAGGAGTACAGTGTATTCCCGGGTCGTTATGTCCCAGCGAGGTAAGCAATTGTATTTAAAAACGTTTTAAGTGATCGGGTGATTTAACAGGAGGATCAGGAATTTGATTTGAATGATTATACTACGAGATTATGATTGGAAATAACTTAGAAACACTATTCTAACACTTACTGATAATCAGATAACCTAGAAATGTGAGTTAAACCTAAAACACGCGTTTAAATTTAAAATAAACACGAACGCGTAAAATAAAAAGTGAAACATGAGTAAATAAAGTCCTACGAATGTGAAAATGATATTTTTACAATCCTAATGTTATAAGAAAATTTTTAGAAAATTAAAATTATTTTTACAACTATTTAATTAATTACTATTAATTAATTACTAATTATTAATTACTTTTTAATTAACTAAATTACACTAATTATTAATTAATTGTGAAAATTAACTAGAAAAGTGAAAATTAAATTTAGAAAAATCTAAAATATTATAAAACTAATTTTAAACAGAAAAACTATTTTTTTTTACTTTTTAATTATTAATTATTAATTAAAACTAATTATTTAATTAATTTAAACTAAATTAAATTATAAAAAATACTAAGTGACAAAGGAAAAATCTGAAAAAATTTCTAAAATTATTTTAACTAAAAAGGAACCTGAGAAAAATTTAAAAATGATAAATGCTTATAAATAAGCATAAAATAAGCCAAAAGGGCTTAAATAGAAGCTATCACTTTTTGAAAAGTAGGATTTTTCTAAATTTTCTTTTACAAAACTCTTAAGCTACTGAAAATATGATACTTTTGTGAAGGGACTTTTGCTTAAGCTCAGTAATAAGCTCTGTGCAAGTGAATAAGCTCAACAGTGAGCTTATTGACTTGAAAATGGCTTATAAGCTTAAAATAAGCTGCACAGTGATTACTAAGGAATGAAAAAGCCAAAATGTACTGAGAGTGAACAAAATAATCTATAATTACTTAAACAACAAGCTGCAATAAGCTAGAAAACAAGTTAAGCAATTCCAGTTCCAATGCAAAACCAAACAGGCCAAATGGTTTAATTGCGGCCCTTGGTGGGGCCCACAGGGGTAACCCAGGGTACAAAGTGAAGGTTGAACCTAAAAGTCAACCTGGAAGGCTTTCCAAAAAGCCCACAAACAGGCAATAAGCTCAAGGATGGAGCTTATTGCAGGCTTGGGAAAAAGGGCTTACAGCAAAGGTTCAAAGTGAACTTTGAAATAAGCAAAAGTAACACAATAAGCACTAGTGGAAAAACTGACCCAAATTCAATTTCACATAAACTCAAACAACTTAAATCAACTTCAAAACAACTATAATCAATCAGATAAGCACTTAAATAAGCCAAGTAAATGCTTATACCAAATCTGAGTTAAAGACAGAAGAGTATGGTCAATCAGTTAACTTGGGTGGCTAGAACAAGCAAGAAGATAAGGTCCTCAGTCCATAACAAGTATTGATCCAACAAAACAACCTAACAAGCTTTCCAAATTACCAAGAATCAGGCCATGAGCTCAAGGAATGAACTAGATATTGATGTGAGAAAAACGGGTCAAAAGTTAAGGCTGGGTGCAGGGCATGCCAGTCCCCCTGCAACTGAGTTTGAGGACATGTGGGGTCCACAATAAAAATCACAAAAATCCATCAACCAAGGATTCTTAAAGTAGAGCTGGGGGGTTTTCAATTAGAACAAGTTTCATGGTCTAAGCTTTAACACAAAATTCAAATTAATTCCCTTAAATTCTGAGTTTTCTGCACAATAACAATTTTGACTTTCTATCTTTGAACTAAGTTTGACTTAATTGAAATTTGGTTGGTTCTTAATAACTAAAAATGATGTATTGTGTTAATTTGACACTGAATCAACCAACACTAACAAGTTTACAACCTCAGTGATGAATTTGGATCTCAAAATAGTAACAGTGGACTGTTACTATGAGTTGAGGGTGTTTTTGACTTTTGAACAAGTAGTGACTGAATCTTATTACTACAATACCCTATATGAACCTAAAGAAGTATGTTCCTACCAAATAGAACCACAGAAACACAAGTGAGCTCAGGGAACTCACAGATCCAAACACTCCTTAAATACTGTTGTTAACAAGGTTTCAAAGCATTTCAAGGATTTTGCCCACAAATGTGATTCCAATACTGCAAATGTACTAGTGTAAACTGATTTGGACCAAGGAACAATACTAATAACAAAAGTTTACTAGGCTACACCTATACTACTACCAAGACAGTTAAAACCAAAGAATTTTGAGAATAAGGAAACAAATGAACAAGAAACCTACTTCAAGCAATGATGCCTACCACATATCATCCAAGAAATATGCAGAAACACAGATAATCATAGATTCATAGGTGAAGCACTAACACAGTGCTTAATAAAAAAATCAAAGAGAAATTGAATGATTTAGCTCACAGTGTGCTCCAAAGCTTGTTTTCATGAAACTAGGAAACACAAACCATTTCCTAATATTCCCCAAGGAATTCTAAACCAAGGCCATCCCTTATAAACCATGCTCCATGCTTTGTCTTCACTTTTTATATTTTTTTTATATTTTCTGTATATTTATTTATTTTATATTTATTGTTGATGAAACTGAAAATGGAATTGAGACTTGAATTTCTGAAATAAAGTCGTATATTAAATTAGAGTAACGATTACAATACTGAAAATTAAGAATTACAATACTTTGAAATTGGTTAAATTACAACTAAAAAACTAACACCTTGCTCCACTGCTTCTCTTATTCCCTTTATACTTCAAAATTAGGGTTTTTAGGGGACCCTTGTCTTTTCCCAGCAGAAACAAGCACCATCGGATGATGGAAATTTGATCCTAGCCGTTTATGAATTTTGGCGCCAAAATACTTTTTGGCTTCTTTCTCTTGATACTTGATGCCAGGGGTGTTGATTTGGAGTTTTGTGTTTGTTTGAGTGTAGGAGGGGGGTTGAGTGTTGCAGAGGAGAGGCAGGCTAGGGATGATGATGGTGGTGTTTGGAGTGTAGCAGGGAAGTGGATGGTGAGGTGGAAGGGGAGGTGAGGTGGAGGGTCAAACGGTCAAGGGTTGAGGGGTGGTCAAAGGTCAAAGTTGACCGGGGGTAATATTAAAATGGGGGTGGAGTGGGCTAGTGATGTTGGGCCTGGTGGGTAATGGATTGGGTGGGCTTTTGTTATTATTGAATTTGGATTTTGGGGAAGTATTAGGTCCGTTTGGTTTTGTAGAAATAACAAGGACTAATTTGTAACTTTGCTGAAAATTTAGGGACTAGATTTGTACATCTTTCAAAGTTTACAAAAGTACTATTCTTGCCAATTTATAATTCCACAAGGTCCTATGTTGTAATTTTCCATTTTAAAAACTCCTAGGGACCATTTTTGCCAAATTTTAAACTGCAGGGACCAAATGTGTAATTTTCTCAAACTTTTTATCCAAGGATCAAATTTGATAACTTTTGACTTTTAAATGCCTTGGGTTGACTTTTCTTTCGTTTTAAACCTTCAAGGACTAGTTTTGTCAATTTTTGAAACTTGAGGGACTGAAACTGCCAATTATGCAAACTTTGTTCGTTTTTCATTTGTTTTTAAACATTTTGCATCTAAGACATATAAAACACGCTTTTGGGATAATTTCTGTATTTTGATGCATTTCTGAGTGTTTTTGGATGTTTTGGCAGTTCAGATACGATAAAAATGATGAGTATTTACACACTCATCAAGGTTAAAGACAAAATAAGCATTTTCATAATTTCTTTGATACATGAACAATGAACAATAAGATAAATCATATATATGAAATCAAATAAAAGTAAACAAACAATTAAAAGCTTGGGTTGCCTCTCAAGAAGCGCTTGTTTTTGTTCGAGTCACGAGCCTGACTCTACCCTTATTCAACGGATAAAAGGGAAGTTTTCCATTCACTTAGGATTAAGTACGGGTGATTGTAGCGATACAAACCATCTCGGTGGAAGTATGCCTCGTGGGGAAAGACACTGGTACAAAATGTTGTATTGGTCACGCCAAAAATGTGTGACGATATGCCTATAGTCACACACGTTTTTTTCGTTGTGTGTCACTAAAGGTCCCGCAACCGTAGGTGGCATATGGTCACATTGTTGAGTTCGTCGCCTTTTCCATCAAAAAAGAGTGACCAAAACCCCGAATATGTGTGACAAATTAGGCACAAGTTTTGTTGGATTAGTCATTATCAGTGACCATAAACACTTTATAGTCACGCGAATGTTTTTTGAGAGTAACTATTTTTCAACCTTTGGCCACATAAATATACAATATATGTGACATTTGAGATGATTCTTTCTAGTAAATGTGTATTTTTTGTGACTATTTCCCGTCCCGTGGCCACATGAATATACAATAAATGTGACGTTTGTGATGATTTAGTCACACAATGGGTGTTGTTTTTTTTGGAGTTAGTCACATACAATTTAACATAAAGTGGCCAAAAGTGTAAATAAGTGTGACCATATGCTGTTTAAAGTGAAGAAATGTGTATTTTGTGTGACTATTGATCATCCAATGGCCACGTGAATTTTATGTTTGTGTGGCCTTTTATAATATTTAGTCACACAAAGCATGTTTATTTTAGGTATTTAGTCAAATACCATTAATCAAATAGTGGCCAAAAGTGTAAATAAGTGTGACCATATGCTGTTTAAAGTGAAGAAATGTGTATTTTGTGTGACTATTGATCATCCAATGGCCACATGAATTTTATGTTTGTGTGGCCTTTTGTAATATTTAGTCATACAAAGCATGTATGTTTTGGGTATTTAGTCGCATACCATTAAGCAAACAGTGGCCAAAAGTGTGACCATATGCTGTTTAAAGTGAAGAAATGTGTATTTTGTGTGACTATTGATCATCCAATGGCCATGTGAATTTTATGTTTGTGTGTCGTTTTGTAATATTTAGTCACACAAAGCATGTTTGTTTTGGGTATTTAGTCACATACCATTTAGGAGACAGTGGCCAAAAGTGTTAATAAGTGTGGCCGTACGCTGTTTAAAGTGAAGAAATGTGTATTTTGTGTGACTATAGATCATCCAATGGCCACGTGAATTTTATGTTTGTGTGGCCTTCGGTAATATTTTGTGACCAAAAGTGTTAATAAGTGTGACTATATGCATCTTTTTGTCACATTTAAAAAATCAATATATATCAAAACAATTCAAATATATATCAAAACAAATTCAAATACAATAAAATTGGAATGTATATAACTAAACAAAATATAAAATTGGACATCCTTTTATACACCAAGGAGTCCTAGTCGGCTTACAATAGTTTCTTTATAAGTATCTATAATCTTTTCCATAAGCAAGTAGCAACTTCGAGCGGTCTTAATCTCTGAGTAGTACCAACTTTAACTAGCAGTAGTAACTTTTGTACTAGCAGTAGTAAATACTTGGCACATTTTCTCTGAAGTTCATGAGCTGCAGTAAATCCATCTAAGCAATATTAACACAAACATGATCAGCAGTAATTCAAACAACATCATGAAGATTTTTAATCCAAAACAATGAACATACTAATAAAATTTGCAGTTAAACTTACAAGTTTTTCTCCCATTGATCTAATCTCATCATCTGGATATAAAAGCCTTGAAAATGTAGGCTGCTGCATATCAACACATCAGGATGAGAGCAGAACTAGAACATGTCAAAGCTCACAACATAACAGAACTAGATGAGCTACTGGTTCAACTATCTGCACAAACATGATAGGAGAGTTAATACTAGCACCACGTTAGTACTGCTGGAGCAGAGTTACTACTGCTAGAATATATATATGGGGATATGTTAGCTGCACCTTGATGTAGGCAATTAGCTACACATCCCCTTTGTAAAAAAAATTTAAAAATGTACAGTTCAGCCCCTGCAGTAAGTCGTAGGGGCTGAACTGTACATTTTTAAAGGATTTTACAAAAGGATGTGTAGCTAATTGCCTACACTTGGATGTAGGTAAGATTTCCCTTATATATATATATATATATATATATATATATATATATATATATATATATATATATATATATATATATATATATATATATATATATATATATATATATATATATATATATATATATATATATATAACAGAATGTATATAAATGAAGCAAATATATATCAAAATTGTAATGTCGTATATAATCAAATTCTCAACTATCATAAGTTAAAACCTGTTGACTCTTCGCCGCCTTAGCTTGCTTTTGCAAGGTTTTACTAGAGACCAAATGTTTTCGCTTCGTTGGTACTAATTTTAGTCCAGTATTTTGTTCACTAATATTTGGTATGATAGTTGGTGGTGTAACCTGTAGAACCGGTTTGTTATGGCTTAAGCGTTTTCGTATGTCCAATAGTTTGAATAGGTTCCTATATGTATATATAAAACACGGTACATTAGTCATGTACGTAAAACTAAAAAAATCAAAGGTGGATGTTTTATTACTTACCACTGTTTCCATTACTGGTACATTTTTCAAAGTTTCAATGGCCATTGGAGTGGTCACCTGCAATATAAATTAAGAAATACAATGGTGTTATCATTAGAAAATGAAATTGTTAACAACATAAAAAATGGCTTGCATCTGAGTCTAATGGCAGTTTCTTTCTGCAAAAAAAATATGGGAAATGTAAGAAACCAAGGCACTAATAACGCTGCATAATATAAGATCTGCCAACCATGAAACAGTAAAAATATACATGGGTTGGCTTTGGTGACTGAGATGGAGCATACCCACGCCTCGAAAATGAAGTGTGCCAGAAAATCCAGCTGAGGGAATTTTTAGCCAGGCATCCCATGTATCATCCTCACCCGTGAAAATAGCATGTAGCCCCTGCAAGAAACAAGTAACGTGATTAATGCTAACATAAAAGACAACAACATTAGATGTCCCAAATATAAGTTTAGCCTCAAAAACAAACATATGGGGTTACATATCAACTCGGGCAACAAATAACATACAATTGGTTGCAATTTTATGCAGTGCCAAACGTGGAACGAATAAATGTCAAACACATTACCAAGCAAGCAACTCACTAACATTTGGTACAAATGAAACAGTTTGACAAAAAGCAACTATATTTGAGTTAATTTCCTATATAACAGATGTTATGTTAATCTTTTGATAGATCACTTACTCGACTGCGATAAAAAAACTCCAACTACTCAGCAACATCCTCCCGGAGTGGAAACCAATCAAGACTCCCTTTACGAGAAAAACAGTGGCCTCTTAGAACACGTCGATTGTCTCCATTCCAATAAATAGGAAAACTATGTCGTCTTAATAAGTCTACCTGAAACGATTACCACCACACGAATTTATAATCAAAAACATGTTTTAGGCTAGTTTAAGCCATGAAAATCAATGTAAATCATTTTATATTCGATTACACATTTAAGAAAATATAAATTAAATATGTGTTTGAGCATACCCATGAACAGAGTAGGATAGGTGAGATGAGGGAGATGGTGGCTCGACTGTGATGGTGGTGGATGTGGTGGTTATCTCGAACCAAACAACCGAAGCAAACAAACTCTCCCATACAGTTCTCTTGTCTTGATGACGGTGATGGCGTGGAGGAGCGATGGTTGGTGGAACCACGGCGAGATAAGGCGGTGAAGTTTGGCGGTGGTGTGAGTCGGTTCTAGAGAGAAGGAGAATAGATGAATAGATAGAAGATAGATCTGACTAGTGTAAGTGTTAGTGTTTTGATTTTGGGGGAAAATGGGAGCTTGGTATCTTGAGCGGGAAATTGAAATTTTTGGGGAAAAATTAGGGGCGGGATCTGACTAGTGTAAGTGTTAGTGTTTTGATTTTGGGGAAAAATGAGCTTGAAATGTTTAATGAATTGAGCTCAATCTTATAAAAGTTCGACTCGAATTATTGTTGAGTTCTCGAGCTTGTAAGTAATATAAAATATATTTTTTTTAAGTGTACTAAGTGTAAATATTTATTTATGAATGTATCAAGCTTTTCGAGCTGAAGTCGAACCGAATTCAATTCTTAGGTTATATTATATTTCAATTTTAATTTGTGTCAGAAAACACATCTTTACAGATAAATCGAGCTTTTCGAGTCAAGCTCAAGCCGAGTTCAAACTTTCTCGATCCTGGATAACATGATCAAGAGTGTGGAAAACTAGAAGGGGGGTTGAATAGTTTTACGTCCTTTTAAAAGTTTATTACCAAAATATTTTGTAGGTTATTAAAAACTTTCGATTCGATCTCAAGTGAATTCAAATGACAATCAATATAAGCAATTCTAATCAAGTAATGAAAGTATTGAAATGTAATGAAGAAAAGATAGAGTTAGAAAGATCAAACCACAACACGCGAATTTATAGTGGTTAGGCTACAAGGACACCTTCCTTGCCCTACTCCACTCCCCGAGTACCACACTCGAGAGTTTTCTTCACTATGTCAACAAACTCCTTATGCTGGAGAAACCTTACACACCTTGGCTTACACGAGTTAACGACACTAAGCTAAATGTCGAGTTCTAATCATAGCTAGAACCAATCTCACGACTTCTTCAAGGCTTCACACCTTCTTCACAACTTCACAACTTCTTCAAGGCTTCACACCTTCTTCACACCTTCACAACTTCACACCTTCTTCTATGCACACTTAATTCACAACTACTAAACTACTTTACAACACACCTATTTTCTACACACAACAAATTTACACAACACTTTTACAAATATCTACCACAACTACAATATGAAACTAGCTATTCACAACACTACTACAATTAGATGGATGTAGAGGAGTGTTCTTCTTCTTGCATTTGAATGGATGAAGCTTTGGATCACTTGGAAACAAAGACTTATGAATTATATGATCAAAGGATTTTAGATCTAGAGATGGAGGTTGGATCAGAAAGTTTATGGTGCAAAAAGGTGAGGAAAATGTGTAAAATGATCCAATATTTATAGGGCCAGATTTTACTGTTCGGGAGCGTGCTGGTCCCCTTAATTAGAGGTCGGTCCCCTTAATCATTAAGGGGGCCGCCTAGTAAAATTAAGGGGGCCGCCCTCCTGAACGTTGGAAAAGTTTTTCTGGATAAAATTTGCCCTTTTTGGTTGGAAATTTGAAATCATATCTTTGTGGTTTAATATAGCATTACCAAAAATGATTTACAAATATATATAAAATGTTTATATCATTTTATAAGATGTTATGTCTTAAGACAAAATTTCCTTTGATCATGTAATGCATAAGATGCTTAGTTTATGCATACCTTAAGTGATATTAGATGTAGAAGTAAATATTTGTTACCAAATACTTGTTTACTTCTTAATCTTGACTTAATTTGATTCAAGTTTTATGATTATCAAAACATAGGTTTATTGAGAGATATTAATAACCTTTTTAAGCATTATTTATATCAACAAAGAGGGTGATGGAGGCTTGACTGTGATGGTGGTGGATGTGGTGGTTATCTCGAACCAAACAAACGAAGCAAACAAACTCTCCCATACAGTTCCCTTGTCTTGATGACGGTGATGGCGTGGAGGATCGATGGTTGGTGGAATTACGGCGAGATAAGGCGGTGAAGTTTGGCAGTGGTGTGAGTCGGTTCTAGAGAGAAGGAGAATAGATGAATAGATAGAAGATAGATCTGACTAGTGTAAGTGTTAGTGTTTTGATTTTAGGGAAAAAGGGGCAGGATCTTGAGCGGGAGATTGAAATTTTTGTGGAAAAATTAAGGGCGGATCTTGAGATCTTGAGCGCGTGATTAAAATTTTAGAGATTGAAAGCCTATCAAATGAGCTCGAAATGTTTAATGAGTTGAGCTCAATCGTATATAAGTTCGACTCGAGTTATTGTAAGTAATATAAAATATGTTTTTTTAAGTGTACTAAGTGTAAATATTTATTTATGAATGTATCAAACTTTTTGAGCTGAAGTCGAACCGAATTCAATTCTTAGGTTATATTATATTTCAATTTGAATTTGTGTCAGAAAACACATCTTTACAGATAAATCGAGCTTTTCAAGTCAAGCTCAAGCCGAGTTCAAACTTTCTCGATCCCCGATAACATGATCGAGAGGGTGATGGAGGCTTGACTGTGATGGTGGTGAGCTCAACCTTTAATGAGTTCGACTTGAGTTATTGTTGAGTTCTCAAGCTTGTAAGTAATATAAAATATGTTTTCATCCTAAAAGTCCTGCAAAACATTCATTGTGACTCGATACACCCATTTGACTCAAACAAGTACTAATGAGTTAAGGTAGGCATGCAAGTTCATGTATCTGATTTTACAAGGAAACTGCATGTTAAAGAGAGAGACTATTAAAAAATGACATTATAGCTAGTAGGATCTTACGATCCCGATCCGATCATACGATCATGATCTTGCAAAGACGAAAACGATCCTGGGTAGTATCTGATCCCGATCTTGAAAACCTTGCATAAAATACAAATGTACGTACCTTTAATACTTTTAGTTTTTATACTTTTAATTATTTTAAACTTATCTATACATCTTATAATACATCTTTGACTCTCTCTTTTTCAATTTTTTAAAATTTTCATTTATACATTTTAAGTAAATACAACAAATTAAGCTATATGTACAATCAATTTAAGCATTAGCACCTACACACATTGACTGGTCAACACTTATAATTAATATATATAACATTTAAAACACCTTTTCAATTAAAAGTATCATTTATAAACCACAATGTACAAACAAATCAAGCTGCTAAACACTCTCTTCATAAAATTTGTAAGACATTTTATGCATAATTTTTTTTATAAGTGGACTTGGTCACTCAGATAATATATCATTTTCTCATAACTTCAACAGTTTATCATGTATCTAAAAATATTTTCGCTATCTGTAAAGTAATTTTCATCGTAAATAAATACCACTAGTAATATATAGAGCGTTCGCCAAAACTTTAATTACAGGGTACCTCCCGCCGCAACGCGCGTGTGCCCCGCTAGTAATATATAACATATGCAAAGCTTATCAAACACACATCACTTATAATATATAATATTTACAAAGCTTATCAAACACACTTCACACACTCCAACATATACTTAATACTCAATCTCACACTCACACACAGCTATGCCTTGTTCTTTCTTTCTCTCTCTCACTCCTACACCCTAAGTTTGACCCTAAGTTAGATCGGAAGCATATGGTAACATAGTTAGATCGCTTTTATATTGACCCTAAGTTTGACAGATGATTTGGTTTATCTGATTATTTAGTTGTTTTCTTGGTTTATCTGATTATTTCATTGTTTGTGTTTATTTAATTAGTGTTATTTAGTGTTAGGGTTTATGTATGATCTGTATATTTGTGTTTTTTATTGTTAGGGTTTATGGTTGTTTTTTAGTTTTAGTGCGAATATTTAGGATAAAACATCCAAGTATCAAAGATGGAAGAAGTATCAAGGATGGATGAAAAGACACCACTTTCAAGTATGAACATAAACTTGTTATGGTGTTGTTCATCCATTCTTGATTCATCTTTGTTCTTTGTCAAGGATGGGTGAACCGACACCACTTTCAAGTATGAACATAATATGTATCTGTATCAAAGATGGAAGAAGTATCAGTGATGGATGAAAAGACACCACTTTCAAGTATGAACATAAACTTGTTCTGCTGTTTCATCCATTACTGATACATCTTTCCTCTTTGCCAAAATACATAAACAATGAAAATATTTTATCTTAGGATTAGGTTGAAGTACAATAAACATATCAAGAACTTAAAGAGTTTTTTCATGTATTTAGTTACAATGAAAATATTTTCATTGCATTGTTGATATAAATTTAATATGATTTCATTGATTCATGATTAGCTCTCTAATGTCGTAGGACCTATATAACTAATATGTATGTTCGTCACATTTAAGTGAGCAATATAAATGATAGTAAGAATTTGGTTGCTAAGAACTTAAAGCTCAATTATCAGGGCAGATCTATCTAACGATGTAGATGGGTTCCATCGCTTTTATTGGACCCCATTTTCTAACGATGTTTAATCTTGGTTATTGAAAGAACCAAAACTGACAATCAAGATCAAACACCAAATGTTAGAAAACGGGGTCCAATTAAAGCGTTGGAACCCATCTACATCGTTAGATAGATTTGGCCTGATCATTGAGACGTCTTCAATGCGATAATGATATAGTGTGTATTGTTCATGACGGGCCACACTCCTTCATTATCGCATTCAAGATGAGTGATGTTACTTAGACTCTATTCTTTACTCAACATTTATAGATTGTTTGTATCACTCTGTTTGCTTTATATATATGTATGATGTATTTTTGATATGTAGGAAGTGAGTTTGTAAAACTTTGAGTCTGGAATTTCAACATAACTTTACATATCTGGTATAAGAATTATGTTGCATTTGTATTGAGAGAATAAGGAAGAAAAGTGGCGGATGTTGGTAGGTTACAGATTCAAGGCTAAATGATATGTTGTTGTTGGCTAAGGTAGAAAAGATGGTAGTTCATTGCATTGTTATTATAAGTTTAATATGATTTCATTCATGCACGATTAGCTCTCTAATGTCGTAGAATCTACATAATTAATATGTATGTTCGTCACATCTAAGGGAGCAATATAAATGATAGTAAGAATCTGTTTTCTAATAACTTAAAGCTCAATATTAGGGCAAATCTATCTAAAGTTGTAGAACGGTTCCATTACTTAATTTGGAAAACCTCTACTACCGTTATTAGACGGTGTCTAAAAAACAAAGCAATGGAACCTTTCTGCAACTTTAGATAGATCTGGTATGATCATTGAGACTTCTTCAATGCGATGATGATATAGTGTGTATTGTTCATGACAGGTCACACTCCTTCATCATCGCATTCAAGATGAGTGATGTTACTTAGACTCTATTCTTTACTTAACATTTCTAGATTGTTTGTATCACTCTGTTTGCATTCCATTATTTTTTATGATCTAAATGAGTCTGTAATTTCAACATACCTTTCCATTCTAAGCTCCCGTACAGTTCCTTTTATTTTTTCAACAATCTAGCAATGCGGTTGGTGCAGTCCTTTGCTCAAAGGGAGTTGAAACGATAAAAGGAGCTGTAGCGGGAACTTAGAAGGGTTACGTATGTTGGTTTCAACATACCTTTCCATTTTGAGTTCCCATACAGTTCCTTTTGTTTTTTCAACAATCTAGCAATGCGGCTGGTGCAGTCCTTTGCTCAAAGGGAGTTGAAACAACAAAAGGAGCTGTATCGGGAACTTAAAAGGGTTACGTATGTTGGTTTATTGCATTCCATTCTTTTTTATGATCTAAAACCAACCATCCACCAAGTAATGTGGCCATTGGAGTTCCAAGAACAAAGGTTGTTTCAAATACACCCTGAATTGCAACATTATCTTTTATTTCATTTACACTATATTTTTTTAAATTTTAATATATTTTTTTATTTTTTTGCAGAAATCATACATTGACAGCAGTGACTCAAGTTCATTTCACATATCAAGCAGTTCTGAAGGTCCTCCAAATACATGGGCAGACTACTTTCCAAAGGGATATTCTGGATCAGGCACAAAAAAGGCAGATACTAGGAAGGTTAAAACTCCAAAATAGACTGCCAAAGAGCTTTTTGATGAGAGGGTTCAGGTGCTAGGTCTGCCCAATGCTAAGACTTGTGAAGACAATGGTATAAAACCATGGGAACCAAAAATGCCCAAAGTTTGTTCAAAAGGGAAGGGTAAAAAGAAAATGTATTAGTTGAGTTAGGAAGTAATTTGAATAAACCTGTGTAATCCGTTTGTACTACTTTATTTGAATTTATGAATAAACATGTTGTCATTGCTCAATTTTATCATTAATGAACTGAATATGAATCGATTAATTTTTGTGGCATTTTATTTTTATCCCTAGCAGCATTAAGTTATGCGAAGCAGCATTAAGTTCTGAGTTACTAGCATTCACCCAAATTCCAATCCAAACCCGGAATTGCCCAAATTCACTTGGACTCTTTCACTTTTGCAAATGACAATCAAGTTTGACAATCTTTGTTTGACTTTTAACAAAGCATCATAACATAGTCAACAAAGCAACATAACATAATTAATCAACAAAAAGATAACTTGATCATATAGTAATCGATAACTTGATTAACAAAGAAACATAAGATAAGTTTTCTTTGAACACAAAAACATTAAACTTCAAAGAAATAACATAATAATGATTAATATCATCTTACATCAGGGTTAATTCAATGAAAATTATACAAACTATTTTGAATGCCTTTGTAAATATCAACAATTTTTCCACGGATTTGTTCTATTTCTTGATTTCGGACATTAATTTTTAACTGATGCACCAGTATGATATCTTGGTCTTTTTTGTTTTGTTCTTCCAATAGCGCGATTCGTTTGTAGTAAAATTCAACCAACTGTCGTTCAGTACCATATTCGCCTTGAGAATGGCATTTGTCCCAGCACTCTTGGGTTAGGCCGTGGATTTTATATTTTTCTGGAATTGGAGGAGGATGAGGAGAAGTATCCCTTGAACGTTTTGTTTTCTTTGAAGCAGGATTTGAAGATGATGAAGCCATTGCAGTTCCAAACAAAAATTGAATACGTAATGAAAAAATGAAAGAAGTTGGTTGTAATTCCTTTGTATTTATAGGCATACAAGAGTCGCAATGTCACAACGTTTAAGTGTCACAACGGTTTACAAAGTGTCACAACGGTTTACAGTTCTTTTTTTACAGTTACACCGGTTTACAGTAATTTATGCCTAGCAGCATTAAGTTATGCCAAGCAGTATTAAGTTCTGAGTTACTATAACTCTTAATGGTTTCATTTAACTTGATTTTTTAACTTTATTTCGTTTGTAAATACAAAAATTTGTAATTAGATTATAACTTTTACACTATAGTTTTAAAAGATTATTACAAACATTTAATTAGATTATAACTTTTACACTATGCTTTATTTGACTTTATGAAGTGAATTTTATAATATGTTTGTTATACCTCAATTTTATTTGACTTAATGTAATCCTTTTACTTGTTCCCTTGTTGTACCATCATACTTCTCACCTTATTCTTGATTTCTTTCTCAACAAAATCTAAATTATTATTTCATCTATCAACCAAGTAACATCAAAACAAAGGTATTGGATCTCTTTATTAATCAGGTCATAACATTGTTGAAGTAAGTTTGCCAATTCAGGGAGTAAACACTGTCACAAACACAAATTTTATACAACTAATGACTAGATTAATACCATTATGTTTATTCTTACTATATTTTCTAACATTTAAAACCACTTAGCTTACAATGCTTATTACCATTTAAAGTTTAAAAATAAAATTATAGAATGTTTAGGAGCGCGCATTTAATGTGTAAAATTAAAATAATTACAATTAGGCACGAGTAATTATTGCATTTCACATGCTAATGTGACGTTAAACTTGGTAAATTGCAATAATCTTTAATGTTGAGACTTTCAAAATTCCCTAGGCATATGTCGCATCCCTTTTTAAGGCCATCACTTAGCTTTTCAACACACACTTTTTAAACAATCTTGTAAGATCGAAGTTATGGCTGGAAACAAGAAAAGAACAAGGTGCATTTCATCAAAAAAGAATCGTTCAAAGTAAGTACATACTACTAATTAAACTTTTGTACCTGTAAACATTCAAAGTTTGTAAAGATGTTATGTACGTACATGTTGACTTGGTTTTTTTTCTAGTAGAAGTTAGTTAATCCATAATAATTTTGGTGTATTGCTTTTATGAATTTATAAAAATGGTTATCAATTGGTAGCTTTAGGTAATCAGTTATGAAATTGTGTTAGTTTACTACATAGTAGTTTGAATGTTTTATTCCTTATATTTGTTATCTTCCTAGTACATAAGATCCGTGAAAAAAACCTAGCTTTACTCACCCAGCATTCAAAACTTACATCATAAGAATACCAAAAGGATAATCTTTAATGTTAGAATGTAACATTATTATATCGAAAATTTTCGGCCCCCCAATC
This sequence comes from Artemisia argyi, assembly GCA_030686995.1. Classification (NCBI taxonomy): domain Eukaryota; kingdom Viridiplantae; phylum Streptophyta; class Magnoliopsida; order Asterales; family Asteraceae; genus Artemisia; species Artemisia argyi. The sequence continues at coordinate 146,016,615 of CM060682.1, forward strand.
AAGACGGTCAAAATAATAATCTGTAAATTTATCAAAAGGATAATCTGTATAAATTTATCAAAATGATAATCTTTAATGTTAGAATGTTACATTATATATACATCATATAAGAATACCAAATTAAAAGGATAATCTGTAAATTTATCCTCTAATGCTTATTTGATTTCAGGAAACCAAAGAAGGTGTTTAACATTGAAGAGTGGTATGAGTCGTGGAGTTCTCGAAGAAACAAGGCAAGACGCAAAGCAAGTTTGCTTTAAGTTAAGAAAGATGAGAAGGAATACAAGCGATCAAACTCGCGGGTTGGTTCAGTGGAAGAGGATGTGGCTGATGTTGGATTTTTGAATGAGGAAGAGAGATTCGACTCCATTGACTACGATAATGTGCATTTGTCGTTTGATCTGGAGAAATCTCCGAAATTTAATTGTTAAACTTTTTATATGTATGAACTGCTTTATTTTACTTTTGTTATGGATACTAATGTTTTTTTTTTTTTTTTTTTGGTTTATTATTATATATGAATTTTAACTTTCTTGCTTCATTAAAGCTTGATTAAGCTTGATTTTTCATCTATTCATTAAGTTTGATTTATGCCTAGCAACATTAATTTATGCCAAGCAGCATTAACTTATGCCTAGCAACATTAATTTATGCCTAGCAGCATTAAGTTCTGAGTTACTAGCATTCACCCAAATTCCAATCCAAATAGCTTTTTCTTTGCCTTTCCTGCAAAATGTTAGTCTAGAAACAATGAAAACACAAGCCATAACATATGCACAATGATCACAACATCTAATTATACTTAGCAGTTCTAAGTATAACTAGCAGCATTGTAATGGGGCAAATGAAGAGTCATGATCGACCAATAGTCTGAACTCAATTAATGCAGTTAATATCAAATTAGACTCAAACTAGAGAGACTATAAAATCCATATCTAACCCCTCAAAATTACATAAGTTATCCGAAATGTGTGACTATATGTATCGAATTGTGACTACACTTAAATAATGTGTGACAAAATATGACTATGATTTAGACACCTAAATAAATACTTCATGTGACCATATATAACATCTTGAATTTAGTCACACAAACACTCAATGTGACTAATATCAAGGTTAATGATAACCGAGTTCACATTTTGCTATAAATAATAGTCACATAAATATCACAATGTGACTATTTTGAATGTATTGCACATATAATACCCTTATAATGTGGCAATAAACATAATTTAGATACACATTTGTGATATGGTGTGACTATTGTAAAGCCTATAGTCACATGATCGTGCTACAATTAAATGTGACTACACATTAGGTTGTGGCAAGCAAACACACACTAAACTTTAAACACACATATTTACTTACGTGACCATATGTATCGAATTTTCGTTACACTTAATCATGTTTCTATAGTTTCGTGTGACCATATATGACATTTGGTCACACTCTTCAAGTGTGTGACATATATATTTGTCACTATTAAATGCATATCGTGACTAACGCTTCAAACTTACTTTTCAGTTGTCACACATTTCAAACGCTATGTGGCTAAATATTCAGCAAAGAATAGCAGTCACGTTTAAATAATGTGTGACAAACTTGACTATATAATTTAGTCACATACACAATTACTTCATGTGACCATATATCTATTTTGGTCACACTCTTCAATTGTGTGACATATATTTGTCACATATGTATATCTGTAGTGTGACTAATGCTTAAAGCTGATTTGTATCGGTCATACGTCCCAAATTAAACATGACTAAATGATCGAAAAATATTTACCAGCTACCCTCTAGTCACATAAATACACAAATGTGTGACATATATCTTCTGAAATGGTCACACAAGTCGGATCGAGTGTGGCTGTTTATTTTATTTTCATACATTTAGTCACGTAAATATGTTACAGTGTGACCGTTTGAAATCGACCATGTGTGACAAAAGGCCATTTTTGTACCAGTGAGAGTGGTGGATGAATTATATGCTCAAACAGGTCTGCTCCTTTTATCATAACCTTACCTAGTTCAATTGGGTCAATGGGTGAGTTGAAGTTTTCTCCTAAAAAGGGATCATCTTCTATCAATTTCGAGAGACTCCTAGTTGGGAATCCATCTTGACCTAATAATCCCGGTTTAAACCCATAATGTTTCTTGGAGTAAATATTTAAAACGAGTCCATGTATCATAAATAGGTTCATCTTGATGTTGTTTGAACATCATGATGTCATTTGGAGTGGGTGAATTTCGTGGTCGATAGATGGTGGATTCGCGTCCTCCTTAATGGTGAACGGAAGAGTCAATGAAAAGGTTTTTACAAACAAACACACAAAGAAAAGATAGACTAAAGAAAACTAATAAAAAGAAAATAAAAATCTTACTTGATAGGAATCTAGTGAGTAGACCTAATCAAAATAAAAATCAACCTAAGCAATAACTATTCCACGGCAGCGGCGCCAAAAAACTTTGATGCGGGATTGCGGACTCGCAAAAGTTTTACTTCTCAAGAGATCTTGAAAAGCTTGCAATCCTCCAGGCAGTGTACCTGACCGGTGTAGTATAGTGAGTGGCAAGTACCGGGGGATTGATCGTTCTCTAAAGGAACAATGTCTTTAGGATTGAAAGCTATGTCAACTAGGTCTAAAGGTGAGGAATGATTCTTTTTGTATTTTTATATTTTATAAAAGCAATTAAAATCTCGGGTATTTGGAAGATAGGGCGGAATTAGTTGCTAGTCAACTAACCCAAAAAACTATTAATAAACAAAATAAAATAAAATAAAATAACAAGAAAAAAATGTGGTGGATTTTACTTAGATTTTACTACTCCCTAGTTATCTCCTATTGATTCATTGATTTGTCACAATTGTTTGGATGAAGGATTACATTCCTTAATACCATTCGTGGGGGCGTGTACGTCCTTCCCCCAACCTTATGAGCTTCTATCTCTTCTTATAACGACACGTTTAGTATAATATCATAGCCTTATTAATAGTCACTCACGCATTAAATAAAACCAATAAAACTGTAATACATATCCGATTACGTTTCTTAAGACGTTCAAGCTTGTGACCGTATAGGAGATTAGCCAGTTTTCTTAAGCCTAACGCTAGTCAATCAACCAAACAATCAATAACAAATCAACAATCAATAATTAATAACTAGGTTTCATTAGATCTAAGCAAACACTAAGAAATCTAAGCTAGCATGTTAATGTAAAGAAAAGACAAACAATTAATCAAACAATACATAGACATATTGAATGATTAAAGGTAGAACTTATCTTTAATTGAACATGGAAGAAACGAAGGTTTGAAACCCTAAAATTGCTAAGAAAATTATGCTAGGGTTTTTCTCCAAAGTTACACACAAAGTTCCACCACTAAAGAATGAAAATACCAAAACTATATATAGATTTACAACTCTGACGGTGTCGGGTTATAGATCCTGACGCCGTCAGATCGCCATGTCTTAGCGTTTTGTATCGCCCAAGAGACCTCTGACGTCGTCACTTGGTATTTGTTCTGGGCCGTGTTTCTTTAGCTTAACACCTGGCGACCTTAATTCCATAATATTTGTCACCGTCAGGTGTTAACTTCAATGATTTCTTCAGGGCGTCTCTTATATGAAATTCCACCATTCTTCTCATAAGGTGACGACGTCAGCTCCAAAGCCTGACGCCGTCAGGTGTAAAATCCCAACTTTCTTAGTTTTCTTGTTTTCTTCATTCTTGAGCATAAAAACGTTCCAAAAGCTCCAAAATGCTCTATTTTCCAGAATTCATGTCCCAAGTACCTAAAATGACAAAAGAAATGATTTAAGGTAATATTTAACCATAAAAACACGATTTAGGGCTTAAATGACCCCCTAAAAGCGTATCAAATAAATCCTTATCAGGACACATCCCTAACTCAACACAAAGGTAATATCAATATGGTATTGGACAATTCCCAAGCTCCATTACATACTAGAGATCAATGTTGCAAAAATCGTGAATCGGTAGCCGGGCAGTCGACCACCCTGCAGCCTGTAATCGGTCAAGGCGGTGATTAATCGGTTTGGTATTTCCTGCATGTTTTGGGAATTTCTGGAGAGCAAACTAAAGATCTTAACTGATTCAAGCCTTCTATGTTTTCAAACCTCAATAAAAGGCTTCAATTCTGATTATGAGGCCCATTGTGCGTTATAAGTGAAATAAACGATCCCCAAATTAAGTAAAATGCCTAAATTTTTATTTTTTTAAATTTGACCGATTCGGCCGATTTTTGGCCGATTCGGCCGATTTTTTACCGATTCGGCCGATTTTTGACCGATTCGGCCGATTTTTTTCCCAGACCGATTTTTTTAGCCGATTAGCCTAAATCGCCAAGGTCTATGGCCGATTACCTTGGAATCGGCGATTAATCGGCCGATTTTTCCGATTTTTGCAACATTGCTAGAGATACATATTACATTACAAGAGGAAACAACTCAAACTGTACAACCAAGCATACTCTGAATACATCAAGTAAATACTGAGACCAATCAGTATTCATTGAGACATCACCATACACTAGGATTTACAGGGGCAAAGACTCTTGCAATGAATTACACACAAAGAAACATAACTAAATAAAGATAACTCAATACCAATCAATTACAAATAACTTCAGCAGAAACTTTAGAATACTCCATAAGCATATAGCAGGTAGCAATAGATGTCCATGAATCACCACATGATGGAATTTTCTCCTTAAAAACCTTTACCAAGTAAAACTCAATGGGGGGAAAACCTTGTAAAGGACAAAAAGAGTGCAACTTCCACCAAACCAACCTCAATAGAACCAGCAACAAATAATCCCATCACACATGAAAATCACCAAGCCTATTTTAGCAAACCTTGATACCACCCATAAACCATACAAACTGAGATAAACCTGGACATTCAACTTCATAAAGATCACATAATAGACATAACCTTCAAACAACACATAACAAACCCCAAACTCAAACACATCACCATCATCATACTTACCGAAGGACATCTTTTTTGTGTACTTGAATCTGCCAAATATTAGCACCTTTAAGCACATCAATCGTAGTCTTCATAGCCAACCCCATCAGTTTCAATCCAACACTATCCACTATGATCTGAAACAAACAATCTGCAGACCTCTCAATGAATTGGCTTCTCCTAATATTCCTCTCTTGCCAAGTGAAATACACAGCAGCACCTCAAACAAGCCTCTGAATAGTACTCCAAATTTTGCTAGATTGTACTTTTTTGTGCGAGCACTTTTTGTTTTTTGTTTTTGTTTTGTTTAAATTTAAAATTTTCAAGAAAAATGATTTTTTTTTTGTGCAAAAAGACAAAAAATGGTTTCACGAAAGTACGCATGAGGGGACCGTACTTTTGTGTGATCACGTTTTGTTTTTTTTTTTTTGAGAAAAAAAGCTCAATTTATCTTAAAATATTTAAGGGTTTTTTCAAAAAGACAAAATGTAGTCGCATAAAAAGTACGGTCTAACAAAAAATATATTCGTCAGTCTAGAAAACACCTTACCCACCAAGTAAGACACATGTCAAAAAATTAGTAGAGTCAGACAATCTATTAGTCTAGCGATATCATTTTTGCAAATTAAATGTGTTTTTTCTTTTACTGCTTCTTGTTATGAAAATGTGAAAATGAACTATTTTTAAAATTTGCTCTAAAGTTTAAACCTTTTTCTATCATATAACATTATATATATTTATACTTAGAGTAAATTTCATAAATCGTCCCTGTGGTTTAACGGGTTTAACGGATTTGGTCCCTCGAAAGATTTTTTCTCGGATCCTCTCCCCGTGGTTTATACTCGTAATGGGTTTGGTCCCTCTGGCTAACGCTCGTTAGTTTTTTCCGTTAGCTAACGACCGTTTGCAACAAACATTTGCACCGTTAGTCCTTTATACTAACGGCCGTTTATACTTAACACAAAATTTGTTTTCTTTTCTTTTTTTTAATTAAAAAAATAAAAATAAAAATAAAAAATTAAAAAATTGGTTTTCTTATAATTTTTTTTCTTCTAAATATCTTTAAAAACGTGTGTATAAAAACGTGTGTAAAAACCTGTGTATAAAAATTTGTGTATAAAAACATGTGTATAAAAATGTATATAAACACGTGTGTATAAAAAAGTGTGTATATACAAACTTGTGTATAAAAATGTGTGTAAAAACGTGTGTATAAAAATGAGTGTGTAAAAACGTGTGTATAAAAACGTGTGTAAATACGTGTGTATTAAAAAGTGTGTATAAAAATGTGTATATAAAAACGTGTGTATAAAAATGTGTGTAAAAATGTGTGTATAAAAATGAGTGTATAAAAACGCGTATATAAAAACGTGTGTATAAATTTTAAAGATATTTAGAAAAAAAAGATTATAAGAAAACCAATTTTTTAATTTTTTATTTTTATATTTTTTTTAATTTTAAAAAAAATGTATTAAGTATAAACGGCCGTTAGTATAAAGGACTAACGGTGCAAATGTTTGTTGCAAACGGTTGTTAGCTAACGGAAAAAACTAACGAGCGTTAGCCAGAGGGACCAAACCCGTTACGAGTATAAACCACGGGGAGAGGATCTGAGAAAAAATCTTTCGAGGGACCAAATCCGTTAAACCCGTTAAACCACAGGGACGATCTATGAAATTTACTCTTATACTTATTAATGAGGTGGTTGTACGACGACTCTATATTTCCGACTGATTTCCAACGGGTTTCCAAGAGATACAAAATCTGTCGGAAATCTGTTAGTAATATACATAACTTACCGTCAAATTTCTGACGACGTTCCGACATCCATGCTTTTCCGTCTTTAATCCGTTGGAAATGTTTTAATTTCTCATGATTTTTTAATTTTTAATATTTCTGACGGAAATCCGTCGCTAATAACATTTATTTCCGACAGATTTCCAAGGGTAGTATTAAATGCATGACTTGATTATGTTCAAGCATATGTGACTAAAGAAAAGTAGGCATAATATCTTAAAGACACAGTTTGCATATCTAAAATCCATTCTTATCATGAAATGTTTGTTGATTGTCAACTTAAATCCCTTACGAAATCAAAATTTGTGTTACCAAAAAAATCCCTATGTATTCTATAATATATCACTTCTCACCACTAAATATATTAACCATATTTCACATATACATTTCGCAGAAAAGATTAAAGTTAACTAATCCAAAAATGATGAATTAAACGACCTTTAATTTATATATACCATATTTCACATATACCTTTAAAAAAATTACACATTCCCAATGCCATTTATTACATTAAAAAAAAAATATAACCAAATTCTCATTATTTACACATTCCCTTGCCACCAAACAAATAATGAGAAATATGTAATAAATGAGAATTTGGTTATTTTCACCAAACAAATCCCATCACCTTGCCACCGCCGCACCTGCTACTGTCGCCGATATCATTGCCACCATCCGTCGTCGTAACTGCTATTGTCGCCGATCACATTGCCACCGTCCACCGTCGTGTCCTGCTACTGTCGCCGATCACATTGCCACCGCCGCCGTCGTGACCTGCTATTGTCGCCTATCACATTGCCACCGTCCGCCGCCGTTCAAATTCCGATCACCATCCGTCATGCAGGTTTAATTCCTGACTTGTTGATTAGATTTTGGTGGTTGAATTGAAGCTTTATTTTGTATAAATTAGGTGATGAAATTAGGTGTTTTGCACAAATTGTTTAGTTAGGTGTTGGCTAATTTTGCCCTAAATTTGACCTGGTTTTGACTAATAGTTGAAATTAGTTTTCATAAAATAAGCTATATTGAACTAAGTATCAGTTGCTTTGTGTAAGCTATATTTGTTTTCATGAAATAAGCTATGTTTGTTTTGATCCAAACACCCCCTTAGGGTTATGGTTAGGGATATGTTGAACTAAGTATGAGCTGCAATGTTCATTGAATATGCTATAATGAATTAAGTATCAGTTGCTTTGTTATAATACAGTTTATAAGTTGTTTCCCATGAGAAAGCTATTTTTAGGTATTTGAGGATGCTTACAAGTCAACACTTGTTGAGGTCTTGTATACAAACATATTCGATTTAAGTGTAATTTGTATATGGTGCTGATTAACATGTCATGAATTGCAGACTTATAGCATACCCTGCCATTGGACCTCGCTTTTCAAACTTAATGGTCCTTCTTAAGCGGCTTCCTCCAAAGGTCTCTATATTCGCTTCAGTTTTGAAAAAGAGATAAATGTATCAAATATTATATCCTTCCTGTTACCATTGTTAATTTGAGGGTAAAAATATGCTGGTTATCGGTACATGTCAAGTTGGTTTCCTGGGTATTGTTGGCATTTGTGATACTTTCGTGGTCACTTACCTGTTCCTACATTAAACACTGAAGATGCTAAAAAAAGTAATTTAATCCTGATTATCATCTCTATTATAGTGCACATGTGATACATATATGCTTTCAAGTGTATTTTTTTGTTTCATCCATTGACTGTTAAAATTTGTCTTTTCAGGTATTACAACAAATAATATGTTCTCTGACGATGATGGTGATGCTGCATCTGAGGCCTTGAATGATGTAAGATTCATTATCATATTTCACTATTTGCTACTATTACCACAAAGTTACGAATATAGATTAGTATTTGAATTTTTCGACCAACAAATCTAAAGGATCTACAGGTAAGTTTTTGAAAAAGGATAGTTTATTATGTGTTAGTGTGTTACATGATATGTGATTCTTTGAATGAGAATGCTTTTTAGAGGATGGGTGCTTGTGGTTCTAAAGTCTGAGTCTAGAATTATGTGCCATGTGATTGCGTGAAGTGATTTTATTCAACTGAAAGCTATATCGACAAATGAGCATGTTTACAAATGCTAAGTTAAAAATTAAACGTGCCCCTTTTTTAGATATAGAATAGCCTATAAGTTATCAGTTCGCAAGCCACACTATATAAAAGTTACCTGTAGATCCTTTAGATTTGTTGGTCGAATCTGAGGTGATCTTTGTTGTAGTAATTACTCGTACATGACATGGCATTATCGACCTGAGTTTCTTTAATTGACATGTTTCGTGTCAATCTGAGGTGATCTTTGTTGTAGTAATTACTCATACATGACATGGCATTCTACTTGTGGAGAAGCATTGGTATCACTGCATTTAAGTACTTGGGTTTGGAATGACCATTTGACCCATTTATGTTTGAAACTTGCTTTCTTTATTTGACTTGTTTTCTGTCAACCGCGTTGACCCATTTGACCCATCTCTTATTGCGACTTGCTTTCTTTATCTGACTTGTTTCCTGTCAATCTGATATGATCTTTGTTGTTTAGTAATTATCGTACATGACATGACAGGTTCATTACTATAATAAAAGATGGGATGGATTGTTGCTCTATATAAGAAGATTGCAAGAGGACAATGCACAAATGAGATCATGATTCGAAAGAAATATGCAAGTGCAGTTACAATGAGAAGTGGAACGTCAAGTGCAAGAACACATGCAACAATGGGAATTGGAGGCGAATGCTCAAGAAAGAGAATGGCAACAAAGGATGAATGAATTTAACTTGGTGTTATAGAAGTTTACCCATGCCCCCTCTCCTTAGTTCGATAATGTCATATCAATTTGAATATCTGGAACTATACTTGTATCCTGAAGGTTTTGAATGGGTCGATTTGGATTTTGATTTGGCTACAACTTTTGTGATTTGAATGCTAAATTTTCGTAATTGATCTATTTAGTTTTGAATTATTCCTTTTATTTATTATTTTCTTTTGAGCTATTTAAATACAGTACATGATTAAATAAATGTGAGCTCTAAGCTGTAGGCATCTTTGTGACAGAATTGTGGCCCATTACTGACTGCAACTTACTGACGGATTTCTGACAGAATCTTTTCCGACGATTTTCCGACAGATATTTTAGCGAGAGACTTCCGACTGAAAATCTACTGACAGAATTCCAATGTAATTTTGCGTCGGTATTTCCAGCAGAATTCCGACGGAAAGAAATTAGCGACCAGGATTCACCGACAGACTGTTTCTATCACAAATCTGTCGCAAACTGTTGTTACCGACGGTTTCCGACAGAAACGGCCGTCGGTAAAGACCTGTTATGTAGTAGTGAGCAAAGCGGTAATGTCCGTACCATATAGAAGGCAAGATGTTGTGGTGGTTAGCGGCGGCTAGTTTGTACTAGCGAGCATATGAGATGCGGTGGTACACGGTTCAGAACTTCTTTTTAAATGAAAATTTTGGTTTGCATATTGCTTCAACGCAGAATAAAACTCATAGTGATAGGTAATTACTTACATATTTACTTTATTAATCGCACATGTGTGTGTTGAGCAGACTCCGTTACCATCAATTTTTTTGGCGACCTTTATAAATCCGTATACATGATATCCTTCTACCAACACTACATAAAGTTACTCGCGTGAAAATATCGTTTTTTATAAGTATCTATGTTTGGAGCTTGTTGTCTCTGAACTTTATTGGTGTCATTACAAAGACTTAAAGGAAATATCAAAGACATGGAGATCACACTCCACTCTTGCAAGTGTAAATCATCTACTAGTATTTCATAAGGAGCGAAAATAGTAAACTAGCATAAACATTAGGTTTTGTGATCTTATAAAAGAAATCCTAATTTTTACAAAGTCTGTAAAGTGATACGATACTGACACAGGACGCGCGGAAGCGTATTTAGATAAACCGTAATCTAAGGGTGATATACGAGGCGCACCTCAAGGGAATAAAACCCAAACAAGAGATTCTCTTAAAATACAAAGTTTATTACTAATAATGATCAAAAGATATCAATTACAATTATAAGAGCCCTATATTTATAGGAAAACTAATCTTGTAAAACAAGCTAACTTAATTATTTTAGAACAAACAAAAATATAGAAACTAAAATAAAAAAAATACGACCCAAAAGAAAAACCAGTAAACTCACAACCCAAAAAGAAGTAAGGCTACTTGTTGAGAAGTAAGGTTACTTCAACAAAGGCTACTTGTTAAGAAGTAGGGTTACTTGGAAGGAACGACACAAACACAAGTAACCTTAGTATGTTTAGAAGTAGGATTACTTATGTAGAAGTACCCTTACTCCTACTACCAGTAATGTTCTCATCATTCCCCCTCACTTTAGAAAAAACTCACCATCGAGTTCTCACTGTCAAAGGCTTCATCTACCTTGAACAACCTCTCACGACGAACCTTATCTTGGGTAGATTTGCACTTCACATTAACTCGAGTACTCTCTTTATGTTTCTTTACACGTCTACCACACTCCCAATGATTAACCCATGAATTAAAGCATCGAGTTATGAACTCCTTATCAATGATCACCAAGCCTTCAATTGCACAAACAAAAAATAAATAAATAAATAAATAAATTCTTTGTTTTCCATTGAAAACTTTATTGGGTCTCTTATCATCACAGTTATAATAAATCCACTGTTAAATTCACAAACCTTTAAGTCATTGATGCATTCGAAATTCCCTTTAGGCTCATAATCAAAATCATTTACCTCGTGATCAATGTTAGAACCCGCAACTTCATCATCACAAGTTTTCAAAACACCATCTTCCTTTGTTGTTTCCAACATCAAAATTGAGATTTTGTTAACATGTGTATCACAAATTTGAAGGTCTTGCGTTTTCTTGACATGCTTTTCAACAACTTCAACCTTCACCATCTTTTCTTCTTCCTTAACCTTGGGTTTTGTTTTGACTTTGGGCGGAACCATAGAAATCCTTTTTCCTTCCCATGAGAAAAGATAAAGAGTTTTTTGAGAATCATACATGCCCTTAACCTCATGTACCCAAGGTTTTCCCAACAAAATATCACAATCATCAAAATCATCCATAATACAAAGTACCTCTACTTTATAGAATTTCCCAATGGTCACCGGAACCCTACAAACTTGGTAACCTTCAATTGGACAAATCTCCATTGGTAATTCTAGGAGATCTACCAATTTTCTTGAAACCAAATTATTTATACAACCATCAATAATTAAAGAACATACCGAATTATAGATTAGAATTCTCGAACGAAAAATCTTGGTTGTAAGCAATTGATCCCCCACCTTCATTCTTTTCTCCCATTCATCCACCCTCCTATTGTTGAACGGGGATTGGTTGCTCTTATGGTTGTCAATAGATCCGCCTATGGTTGGACGAATTACTGAACCTCCATAATTGCTACCCTCGCGATTCTTGTGGATTGATGCCCCACCTATGATCACGGAACGTAGTTCTTCAAGCATAGTGTAACAACTGTTAAGTGTTTTCATGCATTTAGTAAACCATGATCCATGTACTCTCCAGACCATACCCCACCACCAGTATGGGTTTTTGAATTTTCTACACCGTTCACCATCTAGGATACTAACAAGCTATAGTTGTTTAATTGATGTAGAACCTTCTACACCAATTACCACCAGGATACAACGTGTCTCAGATACCAACTGACACAGGACGCGCGGAAGCGTATTTAGATAAACCCTAATCCAAGGGTGATATACGAGGCGCACCTCAATGGAATAAAACCCAAACAAAAGACTCACTCATAAAACACAAAGTTTATTACTGATAATGATCAAAAGATATCAATTACAATGATAAGAGTCTATATTTATAGGAAAACTAATCTTGTAAAACAAGCTACCTTAATTATTCTAGAACAAACAAAAATATAGAAACTAAAATAAAAAATACGACCCAAAAGAAAAACCAGTAAACTCACAACGCAAAAAAAAGTAAGGCTACTTGTTGAGAAGTAAGGTTACTTCAACAAAGGCTACTTGTTTAGAAGTAGGGTTACTTGGACAAACACAAGTAACCTCAGTATGTTTAGAAGTAGGATTACTTATGTAGAAGTACCCTTACTCCTACTGCTAGTAATGTCCTCATCATATACCAAATCTTACGTATCACGGGAGGAGCCACCAAACCACTCTTTGGTTGAACCCAATGAAAAATTCCTGGCTCCGCCTCTTTAATGGAGATGCAAGATGTTTCTCAAGACGAGTGAGGGCCGCTACACGAGACTCAAAATTGAGCCACTTTATAGGTTATCTATACCAATTTGTTTTCACCCGAGAAATCACTTGCTAAACATACATGGCTATCTATACCAATTCGTTTACACCCGAGAAATGACTTGCTAGACATACATGGTTATCTATCCAATTCGTTTTCACCCGAGAAATGACTTGCTAGACATACATGAATGCATTAGCTTCCAATTACTGTTCACCAGTATCAACTAAAGTACCGTTCTTAGTTTTCAATGAAGGCCTAAGTGAGTAACCGAGTGAGCTTACATGACCAGATGGAAGTTACTTTCCGCTCCGAAGAGAACTCAGTTTGACGTATTTGATCTGTAACATGTTAAATTAATTTCTTTGATTAGACCGATTAGAGAGGCATCACAATCCAATAAACACAATTATACATAATAGGTTAAAAAAAATTGCCTAATCATATAAATATCAATCATGGGACTTGTGGTCTAGTGGTAAAGGCTTAAGTAGTTAAGCGAGCCCAAGTGAGAGTAGTACCGGTTTGGGTGACCGACCGGGAAGTCCTCACTTGGGAACCACAAGCTCTATTGATATCAGGCGAATCGGGAATAGGAGTGGGGTTATCCCCTAAGGAGAGGCTCGTGGTAGGTATCTCTGCCCGAGGATGCGACACTAACTCGAGCCAACAACTAACATCTAACAACTAACCCGCCGTTCAAAAAAAATCATATAAATATCAAGATAGCTAGTTTAGATAGATTCACCCATTTAATTTTATAAATGAACATTACAAACACTCAGTTCAGTAACAAGAGTAAGCTGCCTTTGATGGGAACAATGCGCCTATCCACAACTACCACCACATTTCCTAGTGACAGAAAAAGAAACCACAAACTCTACAAATACTCAATTTCCTTTCGTTTCTGAATCCAACGCAACAGCATCTTTAAGCGTTTCACGAGCATCATTGTCCATTCCTAAGCTGAATAGAGCAGCTGCTTGTAGATAAAGCGCAGTTGACCAATCAGGATTTACCACTTGTGCTTGCATTGCATCTCCTAATGCTTCTTGTGCCTTGTTATTCATCAAGTAACACAGACAACGTCTTACATACACAGTTGGGGACACCATGGTTCCGCTCTCAGTAAACTGCACAAGACACATCTTTTTTTAGTTTTTTTTACATATTTAGAGGTGGCAAAATGAGCTGCCAAGGTGTGTTGGGCTGAGCCGTCCCACAAACACTTTTTTTAACATATGATTACAAAAAGCCAATACTTCGGATGGCTTTTGACCCATTTTTGCTGTTAGACATAATGCATAACCAAAACTGACCCATTTATAGGTAAAGTAACACCACCAAGAAAACTAGAAAAAAACTCTCATGTAGTCGATACTATATCACTTACGTTTGTGTAGCATTCGATAGCAGTGGTGAAATCCTTAGCTCGAAAAGCATTGTCCCCTCGCTTCTTACCATTCAAAGTATCTTGAAGCTGACTACTCCACATTTGAAATGAAAGCTGCAAAGAGATAACAAGCCGCAAATTAATGTGTGACTCGTATGGGTAGTGTATATACTTTAAAGAGCCTTTTAATGTGGATTTGAGAGAATACCTCATCTGTAACCCCTTCATCGCCACTATATCCAATCTTCTCAAGTATCTCGTGTATGGCAGTTAAATCCATTCTAGAGCAAGCATCTCCAAGTGGTGATAGGTTTGATATTTGTGTTGCTTGTTCAGGTTCTTTACTTATTCCCATCAAGACAAGGGATGAAACCTGTTTATTGATAGTACTAAATTAGAACAATAGAATACTTTCAAATAATGTTCTAAGGATCTTTTCTGAGAGAAACATTGTCGATTTCATAGAAAAAAAATAAAAATAATTAGTGTTTTTTGTTGGCCAACCCGAACCAGCCTGTTTAAGCAAAAAGGAAAGTACCCATTTTGATCTGTTACTCAACCCTGCCTGACTCACCCAATTTGCAACTCTTAGTTAAGAAGCAACACGTGCACTTACATCTGTTCGTTTCTGAAGAGGAGTGAGGGCAGCAACTACAGACTTGGCATTGGGCCTCTCTCGAGGTTCATACTGCAAACAGCGTGATGCTATTCTCACCAACTCAGTTCCATCATCATTAGAGAACTGACCCTCTAAACATGAGTCGGTAAGCATCTGAAAATTCTTCCCTCGTATCAAATCAAGTGCCTACAAATACAGTGATCAAAGATTCATAGGTTAGAAATTGTGTGAAGCCAATTTTAAAATGCTTGTTAGAGTCAGTAGATATCACATGCTCAAAAGCAGTGACTCAAGTAATATAATGCTATTAGGGAGTGTTTGGATAAGCATTTTGATATTGATTACATGAACGGCATAGTGATTATTCAATTCTTTCAAAATGGAGCCTATTCCAAACATATATGCCATTGTTCCTTACTTAGACAGGGTACAGACCTCCAAAAATATGGAATAATCTTAAATAAATGAATCATCTATACCAGAACATATCTAATAGAACATGTAATAGATAGTGTTTGGATGTGATGACACTACTTGAAGTCGTACTCAGACATTGGATTGTTATAAATTATTTTGAAATTCTCGTAAACAATAAAATGACCAAAAATGGCATTCTTATATATTTTCGAAGCATTTAAATATGAAGTATGACAATATATAATGTTAGAAAACGGAACCAGTTTAAATGTTTGATAATTACACTACCTAAACACTAAAAACTGATTATTAAGACTTCATAATCTTGTTTAAATGTTTGAGAACTCACGTCCCAAACACCGTGCACTCAAATCACAGGGTTTGTAAACGTGATTGCAGAGTAGATCAGCAGTAACTGAGTACCCAAAACTTGTATGAACTTACATGGCTCGGGGGAATATGCTTTCCACTAAGAAGATCCAGCAGTATGGTGCCGAAGCTGTAAATTACACTTTCTGCTATCACTCTACCTGTCATACAAAAACAATAGCATAAGTTCATTCTTGCAGATAAAATGGGTATAAATTTAGTATTATTATGAACATTCGTTATACCTGTTCTCATATATTCAGGAGGGGTGAAAGCTAAGTTCGTGCTATAGCTTTTTCCATCTCGGCTATTCTTCATTAGGCCAAAGCACGAGAGCCTGGGATTGCAGTCCTGCCAGATACAGCCATAAGAACACAAAGACAGACACAAACACAAACACAAAACACAAACATGAACACGAACACGATTATGAAAATATGTTTTAAGTTACCTGATCAAACAAAACTCTGTAAGCATTAAGGTCATGGTACAGAGACCGTCCTTTGATGCTGCAGTAGTCTAATGCTTGTGCTAAATAAAGAGCCACTCGTAGACGCATTGTCCATTGTAACGGTTGGCTTTCCCCTGAATTCAATTATACATTATAAGTTGTCCAAGAACTACAGGACGAATGGTGTAATTACTCTAACTACAATGAAAATCAACAATTGACTCACAATGAAATAGATGTTTTGATAACGTTTCATGAGGCATGAACTCTGCCACTAGCAATCTCTCATTTCCTTCACAACAACATCCCAATAAATTCGCTAGTCTTTGGCTCCTAAGTTGTCCAACTGCTTTCGCTTCTTCCTATAAACCCATTAACACATCAATCTGTTGTTTCATACTGATAATGCATGTGTTAAGCATATTTCCAAATCGATTCAATTCATATTTGTCTTTTGCTAACACCATGCATTCACACAATTAAACAACCACGAGAACACAACAACTAAAATGTTTATAACTATATTCTTTATTAGATCTAATAAGGTCATGCTTCCAAACGTCTTGGGTCAAGATCAATTCAGGTCGTCAAACAATTTAGAGTCACGCTTAACACTCAATTTTACGCAGATCTTGGAAAAATGTGTTTTCGGGATATTCGGTCACGATCCAATGCTACAAGTTAGAGTAATTGCACATGCTATTGTTTTTCTTGCATATCTAATGGGTAAAACTAATGCTCACCTGTCACATAGCCTAATGCCAACAGATCTGAACTTGGTACCTCTAGACAACATGTGCCCACCATTGACCAAATTATATCAAGCAATCATTTTTTTAACCCATTTTTCTAGGGAAAACAGATCATCATTTCTTCACAAGCGGATTTAAATGAGTGCATTATAAGCAAAATGGGCCACCATTTACCATCATCACTATGACTCAAAAAACAAAAACACCACCCTGGACTAAAGTTGCTATCATTCTTATTGATTATAAAGTCTTTTATTTGTCGATATATACTACTATAATAAAAATCTCGGTACATTATATATGGCTTCCATGTTTTTCACGATCTTAGCCTAAGCGGGTGTGACAAAGTGAATCCTTTTCTGTAGGGGTGAAAATGAACCGAGCTGAGCTCGAGCTCGACTAACTTAAATGACGTGTGAAAGTAAATAAAGCTCAAATGAAACTCGGCTTCTTAATTACACTGGCCTCGAGCTCGTTTATTTCTTTTAAGCTCGTTTATACATAGTTATATATATAGGCAATATATATACGTCTATATTTCTATGGCTCGTTTAGGCTCGCGAGCCTAATCGATCTTTATACATAAAGATCGGGCTCGAGCTCGTTTATTAAATGAGCCCAAATTTAGGCTCGAGCTCGTTTAGGCTCAGCTTGCTCGAACTTTTTACCAATCCAATCCCGAGCTTTTCACAAGCAGCTCGGCTCGTTTCCACCCCTACTTTTCCGGATATGGTTGATTCATGACATTTTCGCAGAATAATTCATATCGCTTGATACTACCGTCACAAACTCAAACAATTTAAACACTACTACTTTGTGATTATTTTTATTTATTTATTTTTCCAGAAAAAGAAAGAACAAATATAGTAAAAATGAAGGGAATCTAAAAAAGAAGATCTAAGAAAACGTGTGAATGTTTTTCAAATTTCCACAATTTACTCACAAAAAGAGGGTCATTTTGTTTTTGCTTCCTTAAAATAGTATATTCACAACAGAAAAAGACATTAATAAATAGCATAAAATCCTAACTAAACTTATAACTCTTCAATAATAACAAATAAACATTAGGTGACCATACCAGAAATTGACGAGTATCAGGCCAAGCAGACTTATTAAACCGTTTAACCGCGATAAAACGTTCTTCACCACCATCATCATTATCAAGCTTACCTTTATACACAACATTAGGTGCTTTTTCACCATGCTCAGAAACAATATTCTCAACTGAAAAACCATCGGTTGCAGCCTTAAGTTCATCCAACTTAAACTCTCGAAAAACCGATATCTTTAACTTCTCATTATCTCCACCATTTTTCTCTAAAACATTTAATCAAAAACACATTATATGACCATATCAGCGTTACGTTGCCGGTTATCAAACATTTTGCAAGAAAAATACATTATGTACTATAACACACGTTAAGAACACCATGTTATGAAACATGATCAAATATATAAGAGATTTAAAGTTTTTACGTACCAAGATCAGATGCATGATGGGTATCATTAGTTTTGAGATTAGACCAACCACAAAAAGAGAAGTAGAAACAACGAGCTGCCATTAATGATTTTGTCAAGAAAATAATGGGTTTAAAGTTTCTTGTTTTTGTGGTGAAATGAGAAGGTTTTATAATGTTTTAAAAGTTGAAAAGTGTTGGTAATGTGATATGTAAGAAAACGGGAATAAAATATGAATGAATAATGTGAGTGATGAAAAGAAGGGGGAAAGGACATGGACTTTTCTTTGTATGTGTGTTTTCTCACATACTACTTTTTTGTTACTGAACTCGTCATCATTCTTCTCGTATAGGTCATATGTCATGTACCATGTACCATGTACCATGTGTGCTCTTTTTCTTTTTCTTCTTACATGTTCATTATTTATTTTTAGACAAAAATACACCATTGGTCCACAAACTTTCCCAAAAATATCGTTTGGGCCTCACACTTGAGAAAATCGTCGTCTAAAGTCCAAAACACAAGTTTTTGAGGCCGAATGCGTCCCTTGACCAGTAATTGTGAGGTCAATGCTCGTTTTGTGTTATATTTTCAAGGGCATAATAGTCCAACCACATTTATAACTATATGTAATTAAATATAACCCAAAGTTGTACCGTAATATTGTTTCCCTTTTGCTTAAATACTCTAAAAACCCTAAATTGGCAGCAACACACATACGAAGAAGAAAAAGGCATATGATGGCAGAAGGCAGCAGGTATGCATATATTACTTTTTTGAATGATTGAGGATCTAGTGTGTTTACATTGGACTTTATGTGTTGGGTCACTGAATTCCCCAAGCTTCCTTTAAACTTGGATTTGAACATAAAATAACCTAAGTGTCTATTATCCGTATATACAAATAAGTCACTGAGTGAACAGTATCTCAGTGAGTCATCTTCAGGATGCTTGGAGTGAGTCTATGTTGAAAGGTTCACCATTCAGTGAGGCGGAACTCAGTGAGTGGAATCTACGCCAAGAAGAAGATGGTGGGTTCAGTGAGGATGACAATAACTCACTGAACCCCCAGGACTCCTCAACAACTATTACATAATGAAGACTGAAGACTAAAGACCTGAAGACTGAAGTATGGGCGGGACAAGGCGGGAAAAGTTTGAACGTATCAACAGGTGACCTCATCTACCTGAAGTCAAACTTTCCCTGAAAGGCATCATGTCAGGATGGTGTCATTACTGTGCACTGAAAAGGCACATTGTCTTTTACCCAAAATAGTCTATTGTAATAGAGACAAAATACTTAAGTATTTTGTCTCTACTAGTTAGGTCATCTTTGTCTTTATCAGTAAAGTTGTAAATTACTTGTGTATAAATATGTAGCATAAGTGAGGAGTAAAAGTTGACAAGTTTGTGCATTTAATGCGAAGCATTCACAAACCACTTTTACTCCTCCAAAGAACAACGCGGTCCCTGAGATAGCTCAGTGTGACCTTATAGTTGTCACTCTGTTGACATAAATAATGTCTTAAAACATTGTTAGCATATTAACAATGTCTCTATGTTTTGATAATTACAAAGCATAAACTCATTAATCTAAAACTTATGGCGTAAACAAGTTTTTAGTGCTTAATATTTGTCTTTGCTTCCATATCACTTAAGGTATGAATAAACAAAGGGTTTATTGCATTTCATGATCAAAGGAAATTTTTCTAATCACTAGAATTTTTATAAAATGTATTAAACATTTTATATCTTTTACAAAATTACTTTTGGAATTAAAAGAATATGTTTAATTCATTATAAATATATGATTTCAAATTTCCAACCAAAAATGGCAAATTTTATCCAGAAAAATATTCCCCACTAAAAGACAAGAAAAACCAACGTTCTGAAGGGGCGGCCCCCTTAATTCCTTAGGCGGCCCCCTTAATCATTAAGGGGACCGGCCATTAATTACGGGGACCGGCCACGTTCCAGAACAGTATTTTTCTCCCCTATAAATACTGGTTCATCCCACAGAATTTTCTCACCTTTTGCACTCCTAAACTTTCTGTTCTAGATCCACATTTCTATTCTCTTAATCCTTTGATCATAAGTGCATAATTCTTTGTTTCAAAGTGATTCAAACTTCATCCTCTCAAGTGCAAGAGAAGAATACTTCTATCCCCCAAGACAAGAAGTATTACAACTTGTTGTGACCTCCACATCCAAGTTGTTGGTGCATCATCAAGATTATTTACATTATTCTTTGTGAAGATTGTTGTGAATATTTGATTGTAGATAGTTGTGTTAGATATATAGATTGTGTGATTAGTTAGTTGCTTGGTGTGAAGAAGAAAAGTTAGGAATTAGATTGTAGTGAAGAAGCTAGGTGTGGAGTAGTTAGTTGTGAAGTGAATTGGTGTGAAGAAGATAGGCGTGGAGTAGTTAGTTGTGAAGTAGATTGATTTGAAGAAGTTGTGTAGAAGTTGTGACTTAGTTGTGAAGAAGTTGTGGTGTGTAAATTGGTGTGTAAGGTTTTCTCCACCATAAGGGAGCTTGTTGATATAGTGAAGAAAACTCTCGAGTTAGGTGCTCGGGGAGTGGAGTAGGGCAAGGAAGGTGTCCTTGTAGCCGAACCACTATAAATCTCTTGTCTCGCGGTTCGATCTTTCCATCTCTTATTTATTTCATTACTTATCATTGTTATATCTTATTTATTGATAGTTGTTTATATTGTGGCAAGACTTGAGATCACATATTATCGAATCTAAGTTTTTAAAAGCTAAGAAAACACTAAAACTATCTTTTATAACAAATTAAAGAGACGTAAAACTATTCAACCACTCTTCTAGTTTTCCACAATTGGTATCAAGAGCCACGTCTAGCAATATTTTTAAAATATATTGTATTTTAAAACTTGTAACGATCTATGGAATCTGAAAAATATTTAGAAGGGCAATCTATGCAAAGACCACCACTATTTGAAAGTGCTGGATTTTTATATTGAAAAATTAGATTCGAAACATATGTGAAATCAAAAGATCTTGATCTTTGGCATATTATTACTTTTGGTGATTTTCCTCCTATTCAATATAATGTTGAAACTAAAATGGATGAAATTGTATCTTTCGAAGAACAAAATGATGATTTGAAAAAAAAAAAAAACTAGCAAAAAATAATGAGGCTAAAATGGTCATTTATAATGCGTTACCACGCAAAGAATATGAAAGAATTTTTATGTGTAAAACCGCCAAAGAAATTTGAGATTTTTTACTAATTACTCACCAAGGTAATAGCCAAGTCAAAGATAATAAAATAGATCTTCTTGTACAACAATATGAACAATTTACGATTCCGGAAGAGGAATCAATTGATAATGCTTTTGCTAAATTTAACACTATTATCACAAGTTTAAAAGCACTTGATGAGACATTTTCTGAAAAAAATTGTGTTAGGAAATTTCTTAGGGCATTGCATCCAAAATGGCGAGCTAAGGTCACGGCAATTGAAGAATCAAAGAACTTGATGACGTTATCACTAGATGAACTAATTGGCAACTTGAAGGTTCATGAAGAAATCATAAGAAGAGATTCGGAAACGGTCAAAGTCAAGAAAGAACAAATCAAATCCATTGCTCTAAAAGCCAAAAAGGAACCTAGTGATGATGATGATTCAAGTGATGAAAATGAAGACGAAGAATATGCAATGGCCATAAGAGAATTCAAGAAATTCTTCAAGAGATGAGGAAGATTCACTAGATCATCACGAGACGAAAGAAAAGCATTCCAAAGAAATAGAAGTGACAACTACGGGAAAAGAAAGTGCTTTAGATGTGGAAGTCCAAATCATCTCATTGGCGAATGTCTAAAGCCACCGGGTTATGAAAATCAAGGCACTTTTGTTAGTGGAACATGGAGTGATAGTGACAAAAAAGAAGTTGAAAAGCCAAGAGACGAAAAGTGTTTTATGGCAAAAGAAACCGACGAAATATGTTTAGGAATTGATTTGGAACCTGACGAATGGATTAAAGATAGCGGATGTTCAAGGCACATGACGGGGAACCGCAAGCTATTCTCTACATACAAGGCATACAATGGAGGTAACGTTATTTTTGGTAGTGACTTACGTGGAAAAATCATTGGCAAAGGTACGATTTCTCAAGACTCACTTACTATTGAAAATGTAGAGCATGTAGATAATTTAACATATAACTTGCTTAGTATAGGACAAATATGTGATAATAAATGTAGAGTCACATTTACCAAAGAGGATAGCGAAATAGTTAAGAATGGAAAAATTATAGGTAGAGGAATTAGGAAAGGTGGCATATATGTTATGAAACTAGGAAACAAGCCTGAGGATAGGATATGCCTAACGACCCTAGATGAAAACTCTGCATTGTGGCATAGGAGATTAGGACATGCTAACATGCAACAAATACAATATTTGGCCTCTAAGGAATTAGTTAGAAATTTACCTAATCTAAAATATGACAAGCATTTTTGTGATGCATGTAAAATTGGAAAACAAGCTCATGCTAGTCACAAAGCTAAGAATATAGTATCCACTACTAGGTGCCTAGAATTATTACATATGGATCTTTTCGGTCCATCCGCTGTGCGGAGCTATGGAGGAAACAAATATACCTTAGTAATAGTAGATGACTACTCACGAAACGTGGACTAGGTTTTTAAGTGACAAAACCCAAGCCTTTGAAAAATTTGAAATAATTAGTAAAATGATTCAAAATAAATTAGGATGCTCAATAGTTGCCATTAGGACGGACCATGGTAGGGAATTTGATAACGAAGTACAATTCGGAAAATATTGTGAGTTAAATGGAATATCTCACAATTTCTCCGCTCCTCGTACTCCTCAATCAAATGGCGTAGTAGAAAGAAAAAATAGGTCACTACAAGAAATGAGTAGAGCTATGTTAAATGAACAATCCATCCCACAAAAATTTTGGTGTCACGCCGTAGATACATCGACTTATATTTTAAATAGGGTATCAATTAGGAGAATTCTAGGAAAAACTCCTTATGAGTTATTGAGAGGTAGAAAACCAAACTTAAGCTACTTTAGGGTATTTGGAAGTAAATGTTATATTCTAAACACTAAGGATTACCTCACTAAGTTTGATCCAAAATCATATGAAGGAATATTTTTAGGATACTCACAAAATAGCAAAGCATATATAATACATAACAAACACTCCATGAAAGTAGAGGAATCACTAAATGTAACATTTGATGAAACACCACCACCTCCTAAAACATTATCTTAGAAGATGATGATTTACTCGAAGATGAAGCTATTGAGGTTAGTAAAACAAAACCCATAGGAAATGATAATAAAGACATTCACTTAGAAAATAACAAAACTGTTAATATTAAAGAATCTAAATCACATCCATTAGATAATATAATAGGACATCTTAACCAAAGAACCCTTAGGTCACAAGCCCAAGATAAAAACAATTTCTTTTGTTTCCTCTCAGCAATAGAACCTAAGAATGTTAACGAGGCATTAAAAGATGAAAGTTGGGTTATAGCTATGCAAGAAGAATGAAATCAATTTAAGGCAAATGATGTTTGGGAATTAGTCTCAAATCCAAAGAATATGACCATCATAGGAACTAAATGGGTATATAGGAATAAGTTAGATGAGAATGGAATAGTTACTAGGAACAAAGCTAGGTTAGTTGCCCAAGGTTATAATCAACAAGAAGGAATTGATTATAACGAAACTTATGCCCCCGTAGCTAGACTAGAATCGATTAGGATATTACTTGCCTATGCTTGCGCCCTAGATTTTAAGTTATTTAAAATGGACATGAAAAGTGCATTCCTTAACGGTTTTATCAATGAGGAGGTATATGTGGCACAACCTCCAGGATTCATTGACTTCGCAAAACCTGATTATGTTTATAAGTTAAAGAAAGCTTTGTATGGACTCAAACAAGCTCCCAAAGCTTGGTATGATCGATTAAAAGCTTTTCTTATTAAACATGATTATTCTATGGGGATGGTAGATAACACTCTTTTCACTAAAAGGAAAGACCCAAATCTCATCATTGTCCAAATATATGTTGATGACATTATATTTGGATCGACTTGTCAAGACATGTGTGATGAATTTGCCAAAATCATGCATGATGAGTTTGAGATGAGTATGATGGGTGAACTTAACTTCTTCCTAGGATTACAAATAAAACAATTAGAAGATGGAATATTTTTTAACCAATCTAAGTACATTAAGGAAATGCTTAAGAAATTTGGCTTAGAAGACTCAAAACCCATGAAAACTCCCATGTCTACGGAAGTAAAGCTCACAAAGGACGATGAAGGTGAGTCCGTAGATAACACCAAGTATAGAGGAATGATAGGTAGTTTACTATACTTGACGGCAAGTAGACCCGATATCATGTTTAGTGTCTACCTTTGTGCCCGTTTTCAAGAGGATCCCAAAACCTCACACCTAGAAGCGGTTAAGCGTATCTTCCGATACATTAAAGGCACTATACACTTAGGATTATGGTATCCTAAGGGATCCGGCATAGAAAACATCGTCTATGCGGATTCAGATCATGCGGGAGACTATGTAGATAGAAAAAGCACTAGCGGTATTTGCACGTTTATGGGATGTTGTCTAACATCTTGGTTTTCGAAGAAGCAAACCGCTCTTGCTATTTCTACCACTGAAGCCGAATTTGTAAGCGCTGGAAAGGCATGTCAACAAGAACTATGGATGAAACAAGCTCTCGTAGACTATGGCATTAGGTTAGAAAATGTCCCCATTATGTGCGACAACAAAGGTGCGATAGATTTAAGTAAAAATCCGGTGCAACACTCTAGGACTAAACATATAGAAATACGCCACCATCTTCTTAGGGATAATGTACAAAAAGGAAATATATCTATAGAAAAGGTTGCATCGGAAGACAACATTGCGGATATATTCACAAAACCCCTTAAGCGTGAATTATTCAACCACTTGCGTTTAGGATTAGGAATGATGGAACAAGTTGACTAAATTATATTGAATTAATACAAATTTATACTTGCATAAAATTTACTTTTCTTCCACTTCTTCATTTCTGAGTCTAGGAATCTATTTCGCACAAAATTAAAGATTGGGAAAATTTATTTTCTTTGCATAAACTCCTTTGTAAAACCCAATCAATTTTCTTTAAAAATTATTCTCACATATAGGAATCACATGAAGATCATTTTCCTTGCATTGTTGACTATTACTAAAAACATTGTCTTTCAAAATCATGCATAAACTCTCACATAAATTGTCAAGGTATATAATCTAATATATATCTTTGACATTCATGATCGAGCAAAAATTGAATCAAGAAGATCTTTTGGATTGTTTCTTAGGATCGTTATTTCTTTTTGCATTTAGGAGTCGAAACAATCACAACTCCACATTTGTAGCATATAGACACACACTAGGACAAATTCACTAATAATGTTGTCATCTTGACCCATCACTAGTTTTTCACTCACTAGTTGCCTTTGCCTTTGATCTAAGATTGGTGCCTTAGGAAGTTTAAGTGATCTTGCCTTTACTTATCTCCTCTTGCTTATTATGTGTTGATTATTTGCTCTTTTGCTTATGTGTTCTTGCATGCATGCTATATCTTGATTAGATTAGATTCTATATTGCCTGAAGGAATTGAACTTGCTTGAATTCTAATCCAAACACACAACCTTTCTGCAAATTTTCTGCCAAAAACCCAATTCTGGCAAGCTGGAAATCACCAGATGGGCGGCCCCCTTAATTTTGTAAGGAGGCCCCCTTAATCATTAAGGGGACCGCCCCCTAATTAAGGGGACCGGCCATCTGATGGTCGGGTTTACAGAATCTTTTTTGCTTTTTAGCCCATTTCAACCTACATTTCCCAATTTTCACCAACACATTTTGTCCTAATCTCCCAAACAAACTTTATCCATCCATAAACACAAAAATCTTACACTATAAATACCCCCAATCCTCAAAACTCTTCACTCATCCCTTCATGTCTTCTCCTAACAAACCAAAACCAAAAGCCTCAAGGCTTGTAAGAATGACGGAAAAACCCGTTTGGCGAAGAAAAAGCCCTCGAAACAAATCCATCATAACCAATGAAGTTGGAAATCACTCAACACCACCAACCACTTACTTCCCAAACTTTACACCAAATTCACAAGGACATTCATTTGATCCTCTTTACAAACCATACAACATTGGCCAAACATCTTCCTTCATGCCAAACCACTCATCTCATCCTCCAACCATTTGTAATGATCCATACAAGTTTGATCAACCATCCCACTACAACTCCAACTGCACAAACCCAATTCATCCATATCAACACAATGACTTTCTCCGCATTGCCACGGAAAAGCAAAAGTTCCGTGATGAAATATCACAAATCCATGATCTTTGTGATCTCAATGCCATGCATCTTGCACAACGCAACAAAGGGCAACCTCCATCATCACCCTACAACAATTGCCTTCCTCACTCTCTCAACTTGGATCAAGTTACAAACCACACTCACTATTGCCCTTGTTGCATCTTCCTTCAAAAACAAATCCTATACTTGAGTGAAGATATTTCTTGGATTGAATATCTCCTCACTCGACCTCATCCCATACCACCCTTAACACGATACAATATCGTAAGGTCCACCTCTTCCGCTCCATACCCCACTCCATATCCTTCCCCATCTAACAACTAAGCTCTATGCTTATGTTATCCTTCAAGCAAATAAAACAATCAACCATGGGTTGCAAGCAAGTCCAAGTGCTCTTTTAGGCAATATAGGACTATGTCTTTTCTTTTGTTTTATTATGATCAATATGCCTTAAGCATATTAAATGTTGTAATGCTTTCTATGATGCTTGAATGAATCTATTTTTATTTGCATAATTATTGCTTTGCATGTATATGTGCCTTGTTCTCTTCTAATATTTTGTGTAGCCAAGATTTCCATAGCTCATTCCCTTGGTGCTCTCAAATGAGGGGGGGCATTGATAAGGCGAAAAATGAACCACTTTTAGGGGGTCATTTAAGCCCGAATCCGAATTTATTTGATCAAATATTGCCCTAAATCGTTCCTTTTGTGATTTTAGGTACTTGGAGAGTGAATTCTGGAAAAGAAGCCATTTTGGACGTTTTTGGAGCATAAAAGTGAAGAAAACGGCAAAGTCTCAATTTTCCATGCTGGGAACAGTAGGTGACGACGTCAAGAGTAATTTCCTGACGGCGTCAAACCCCAAGAATTAAAATCCGTAGTTGATGACGGCGTCACACACAGGGCGTCAAGAGTAATTTGTGTGACGGCCTAGGCCTTGACGGCGTCAGAAGTAGATCAAGGCCGTCCGAGGAAGTATTTGGCGGCGAGATGACGGCGTCACACCTTTGTTCTTGACGCCGTCATCCCTATTTTCCTATATATAGTTTTCTAGTTTTTCACATTTAAAGAGAGGAGTTTTGGGAGAAACCCTAAAGACGATTTTGGTGTAACTTTGCAGGTTTTTCAAGGGTTCCAACCCCTTGATACCTTGCATGATTAATCAAGATAAGTGTTCTTCTAATTCAATCAATATGTCTATGTGTTGGTTGTCTATATCATGTTCTTGTCTTAATTTTATCATGCTAGGCTAGATCTCTTTTGTGTTTGCTTAGATCTAATGAAACCTAGATATTGATTATGTGTTGATTACTTGTTTATTCTTGTCTTGGATGAATGATTTATATGTTAGGCTTAAGAAAACTGGCAGATCTCCAAATGGTAACATGCTTGAACGTCTTAAGAAACATGAACCGAGGCGCACTAGGTCTTTATTGGTTGTATTTAATGCATGAGCCACTGTTTACAATCCCTATAGTTGTGCTGGGCATGGTGTAGGAGGAGATAAGAGCTCATAGAATTGGGGAGTTATGTGTGCCACCCCATGAATGGTATTAAGGAATACGATCCGTCATCCATGCAATTATAACAAGTAATTAACGTGTAAAAGATATCTAGGGAGTAGTGAAATCTAAGTAAACACATTTTCTCCAATTACTGCTCACAACTTTAGTATACATTAGTTTATTTTCATTTTTATTATTTTATTTTGATTGCATCTTAGTATTAGGTTAGTTGAATAGCAACTAATTCCGCCCACTCTTCCAAAACCCGAGATTTTACTTGCTTTCATAAAAATATAAAAATACAAAAATAATCATCCCTCACCTTTAGAACTAGTATTTAGGCTTTCTAATCCTAGCGACACTATTCCTAAGCTGAACGATCAATCCCCCGGTACTTGTCACTATACTATACTACAACGATCAGGTACACTGCCTGGTGGGGGTTGTAAGCTTCTCGAGATCCCTCGAGAGGTAAAGCCTGTTGCGATTCCCACGCATCAAGTTTTTGGCGCCGTTGCCGGGGAATAGTTATTGTCTAGGTTAGGATTTCTTTTTATTAGGTCTACTTGCTAGATTCCTTTCTAGTAAGATTTTATTTTTATTTTTAGGTTTTCTTTAGTCTATCTTATTTCTTTGTGCTTTTGTTCGTAACTCTTTACCATCCGACATCATGGAAGGTGGTAACATCTTTGAACCCATCATCCCACCACAACAAAACCCACCACTAGAACCCCTTAGGCCCCGAACCTTAGGAGAGTATTCCCGACCTAGCCACCAAGGCTACCGAAACACCATTGAGCTCACCGGAGCCAATGTGACCCCCTTGCGATCCGACACCATCCGGTTGGTGCAAAGCGGATGTGCATTCCATGGACTTCGTTCCGAAGATCCAAATCAACATCTTAAGGACTTCCTCAAAATCGTAGATTCCATAGACCTAGATGTTGCAACTAGAGAGACAACCCGTTTACGCCTATTCCAATTCTCTCTACGGGATCAAGCTAGTCAATGGCTTGAGCATTTACCCGCGGGATCCATCACCACATGGGATGATCTCACCACTCGTTTCCTTGCTCAATTTTTTCCACCGGGGAGAACTACTAAGCTTAGAAATGACATCTTGATGTTCCAACAACGTCAAAATGAAACCTTTTATGAAGCATGGATTCGATATAAAGACCTACTCCGAAAAGTCCCTCATCATGGCATCGAACCATGGCTCCAGATCCAAATCTTTTACGATAAGGTTGACTATCAAACAAGGAAAGCCATTGATTATGCAGCCAAGGGCAGGCTAGATAGACTTAGCATTGACGAGTGCTGGAAAGTTCTTGAGGAGTTGGCACAATACGAAGAGGAAGGATGGGAGGACCCGATGTTCCCAAGCAAGGTAAAACTTGACTACGCATGTGTCACCCAAGAACAGTTGTTAGGAAGCATCGAGAAGCAGGTAAATGAATTAATAAGTATTGAGAAACTTGCTGCTAAACCCGTGTGGAATCATAATCTACGCAGGAATACGGTTATCAATCAGAATTTTCCTGAACATTCACGACAAGAGGAATTCGAAGGGATAATGGTAACCTTCATGGATAATCAGGAAAAACAAATCCAGCACCTAGAAGCACGCATGGAGAGTACTCATAAAGCATTTATGAATTTCGCAGACCAATTCATGTCAAGGGTCAAAGAAAGGATCAAGGAAAATTCCGTACCTAAAAAAATCGAAAAGGTCTTCGAGGTCTCAACCCCTTTGATGTTTAACCAAGAGGATAACGAGAAGCTTTACCCAAGTGCTTCACCGTCAATCACCCCCCACTCTTGTGAACATCCTCAGAAAGAAAAGAATTCGCAATTCCATAACATTTTCGTTGGATGCCTGCTAACCACATTCCCAAACCTATCTAAGAAACGTTCTTTTGGTTTTAAACCCGGTGTAAAGAGGTTGCACCTCAAAAACACCACTGATTTGAAACCCCCTATGGAACAACATCTTTCTTCTCACACCAATGACCCGTGCATAGGGATCAACTTAGCCAAAACGTTACCCGACCCCTTCTACAACCTTACCTCTTTCCGTGACAGTAATGAGACGTTCGACCCTGGTGGACCTTGTTAACGGAATAGCTACTCATGGGTTTTTACTAATGTTTAGTTATTCACGCAAAGAGCAGGGACTGAACATGGAACTACTCCAAACCTCACCTTACACGGGCATCTGACGGCGTCAGATTTAACTCTTGACGCCGTCAGCTCGATGAATCTGCAATATTAACCCAAAACCAATCACTTTCAACCCATACCCCACAAATCTCACCCAAAGTGCTGATGCTACTCCGATTCTCCAACCTCCAATTCGACGTCTTCCGCATCCAATCTTCACTTGGTAAGTGATTCTTCTTCATCCTTTTTCGATCAATTGTCCCTAGGACCCATCAATTTGAAAAACCCCTTTCGCCCGAAACCCCACTCTCGACCCTTCATTAACGAATCATAATACCATCCATTTGGTGATTTGTAATCATGGGGTTACCATTTGATGATGTTGTCTCACTCGAATCATGCATTAATTTAGAGAAAACCCATCATGCCTCGGATTCTTTGACCCCCCACCCTTGTTTCCTAATTAAAGGAGCGTTTGGGTAATGGGTTAAGAGTTTGAAATTTGATTTTTCCCTCGCATTTGCATGAGTCGGATTTTTGCTAAGTCTGACGGCGTCAGGGCCAATCCTGACGGCGTCAGATGTATCTGACAGCAGAAATCGATAAAAATTCTTCTGCTAATTGTTTTCGTTCGCTCTAACTTTCTCCAGGAAAATGAGTAAGCGATCAAGACAACACAGAGGTAGCTCATCTAGGTCCCAACAAGTTAATTAAGGGGAATTGGTCTACAGTTGGGGTCTATTTGACAACGATGCTGCCACCACAAAGTATTTGGAGCTTGCTAATCACCACATTGACGCTGGTTCTGTTATTGATTGGGAACTTCTTAGATCCCAAGGTCTAGAGGCTGCATTTCTGAGAAGGATCAACACTGATGGGTTCGCTGGTCCTCAATGGGAGAGGATGTTTAGAATGAGGGAGATTGTTTATAGTGAGTTGGTAAGGGAATTCTTTGCGACTTTCCGCTTTGATCAGGCTGAGGCTAGGACGGATATGGGGGCACCACTATCTATTTTAGGCTAGGAGGGGAAATGAGGTCGTGTTCGGTTACTGAGTTTGGTTGGAGGATTGGATTGTATACTAGGGATGAGGTTGATGGGACTCTTATGCAGAGGTTGTTACATGGGGAGACTCAGAGGAGTGAGATGAGGTGTGTCACTTTTTGGCCGACCATAGGGGATGGGGTTTACACCTCGACTACTGGGGCTGCATCAATCAGGGACCCCATTGTTAGGTTGGCTCACAGGTGCATCACATACAGCCTGTCTGCACGTCATGGCACTACTTACCGTGTCACTGCCTCTGATCTGTTCTACCTGTATACTATCTTTTCAGAGGATGTTTACTGCAACATCCCATTTTGGGTGGCCAGTTATTTGAGGACCAGTGTAGGTGATAGGGATATAGATAGGGTGTATGGAGGGATGTTTGTGACCCGGTTGGCTCGCTCCTATGGTCTTCTTACTCCTGTAATCATGGGGTATTTGAGCGACTGCGGGGGCTATAGGGTGGTGAAGGCTTAATCCCTCAGTCAGATGAACATCTTGATGCAGATGGTGGATGGGTCCTACACCTGGTACGTGGCAGCAGGGCCTGCTGGCGAGGATGATGATGATGATGATGATGATGATGATGATGATGATGATGAGGGGATGCCCCAGCAGCATCAGTTTGCTGGGTATGAGGAGGGGACTGCTGACTACTATCGGCACATAGGCCGAGGAGATTGGCAGGCGCATCAGGGGGCTTGGATGGGTCAGGTGGACGCTTGGAGAACCACCACTGACCAGAGATTTGACTGGATGTATGAGCACACAGTCCGCCAGATGCAGCATCTTTCGACCCGTGATCACATCGAGCCCCATCTGCAGATTGACCCATTCCCTGGGCGCGAGCAGGACTATCCTCCCTATGGGTATACTGGGCACCTCCCACCTGGCTCTGATTACCGCTTTGGTCCTCCCCCTCAGTGATTCGTTTTGATATCTGTGGTTCTTGAACAATTTATTCTCGGTTGTATGATTTGAAACATTTGGTCTTGTAATAGTTTAGGATTCAGCCTCTGTTGGCTTTGGACACTTTTTATTTTCTTTTAACAATTATTATGCATGTTCGACTTTTAATTTTATTGTTGGTTAATCTTTGCAACCCATGCTTTGTGTGATTTTCATTTTATTTGTTTGATTGTTATTTGCTTCTGTATGCATGCTTTCTTTTTATTGTTGGTAGATCACGTTTCTCAATTAAAAAGTGGAAATACTTTACTATGTTGTTTGGCCTAGTCTTAACTCCAACCTAAAAGTATTTTTGCAAAAGATAAGTGTAAGGGGAAACCCAAATATGTTTTCAAGAAACACACGATCATGATTCTCCACAATTTTAAGTGAGCATGTATATTCGTATTTGTTAGAGTCAAATGCTTGTATTGAGTCATAATGAAGTTTTGCAGGATTTTCCAGGAAGTAGGACCAAGTTTTTCCTGAAATTTTCCGGAAACTTAACATAAGAATTTCTGCAGGTCCATTCTGACGGCGTCATGAGTTTACTCTTGACGGACTCATGACGCCGTCAGGAGTTAAAATCTGGAAATTTTACCGGTTTTGTTTTTCTAACGGAGTCTTATGGTTTTTGTGAATTATTAAGTTTTATAATCTCCAGGAGATCTGCAAACTTCATTCCACAAGCATTATATCTTACTTTGTTTTCTAGGACTTAGAAACTTATATAGGATGCCGCCGATTTTACGCGAGGTTGTCTTGTCTATTTTTGTCAGGATTTACAGGTTATGTTCGACAAGGAGATGATTTATATTCTGGAAGGGAAGCTTTGATTGTTCATTTTCTTGGAGGAAGATCTAATCTGGCCAACCTATAATCCATACCGAGCAAATCAGGGGAGTATTTGATTTCATTCTCTTTACTTCTTCACTTTTACATTCTTTACTTGAACATTGGGGACAATGTTCATCTTAAGTGTAAGGGGAGGGTAAAAAGATGATACCTTACATATGCACTTTCGCTTGAGTTTGTTTTGTTTAATGGTAGATGTGTAATAAAACTATGAGAAATACTTGTTAGTGAAATTTTAGCGCCAAATTTAAAATTTTTTACAACATTTAGGAGTGAAACTTTAGCCATAGCAAGCGTCTCATGGATTGGAGATTGTATGACTAGCACATAACCGTATATTCAGAAAAATTTTCCACCCAAATATGTGAGGTTCGCCTTTAGATTTGATAGGAAAAGCATTTACTATTAGTGCTTATGAGTGTACCGGTAGCATTTAGATTCTAGAACTTGCGTTAGTGATGCATCCCGAGACCGCTAGTGAGACTACATTCGTGTGGTAGGATTTACTACATGATAAGAGGCATTAGGATCACCCTTGTGTTAAACCCGTATTATAATTACTTGATCATTTAAGTCATATTATTTGGCTAGTTAAGTCAACTAATTTTTCCCACACCCTTAGCATTGTACTCATTTTTAGTACACGAAACCCCTAGTACACCCCTCCAAGCCTATCTTTTCGTTTCTAACTTTAAGCATCTTACTTAAAGGAAGAATTTGTTACACCCCACTTAAATGTACAACCAAATCGCCTTAGCCTTCCGTGTATGCACTCATCTTTAGTGCATTATTGTTATTTGTTAAACCCTAAGTTAACTATCTAATTGATTACATGGTTGCTAAGTCGAGTCATATCCTTGTACATATTGTTTTGGGACGATTGGGACTCATGGGTAAGTACTTATTTTATGGAGTAATGGGGAAGAACATCATTTATTACCCCCATATGTACGTTAATCTTAAAAGTACTCCAAGTGTTTTGATTTTCTTAATTTGAGTCATTAGTATAGTTAAATGTAAAGTATGTAAAGATTCAAGTGTAAGGGAAATGTTCATCCCCTATGATGTATTATTTTGGATGGTAGGGTAAGAGTGTATGCGCAAAAAAAAAAAAAAAAAAAAAAAAAAAAAAAAAAAAAAAAAAAAAATCAAGAAAAAGAAAAAAAAAATAGAAAAAGGAAAAGAAAAAAAACATACGGACTACCATCCCTTTTTATTCTATGTTCATTTTATGTTTTTGTTATTTTCCATTTATTAGCTTAAGTCGAGTATAGTCTTGGCTTAGCAACGCCACATTGTACATGTAATTAACCAAGATTGTTAACTCGCCACCAGTAATAACTTCCTTTATCCAACAAAACCGTATAATTCATATCCCTATACCTAACGTTACAACCCTTTAAAAGACCTCTTTGATAGTTTATCCTAGGTGCTTACGCCATGTGGTGGAGGTTTGATCCTTTCTCAAGCCTATGGTAATCTATTTTGCTATGACAGGTAGTGAGAGATATCTTCCATTTCCATAATGTTATATTACTTTATTACACCCGAGAGATGTGAGTATCTAAACACTATTTATGAGGTGCTAGTGTATGACCTCCGAGCTTGTCTATTGGTCTTTAGTGGAACGATTATTTGTTGTAATTACTTTTATATTAGTGTTAAATGACCTCTAACTTGTCTTTTGACTAGAATAAAAGTGCATTTGCTTGAGGACAAGCAAATCTCAAGTGTAAGGGTATATGATAAGGCGAAAAATGAACCACTTTTAGGGGGTCATTTAAGCCCGAATCCGAATTTATTTGATCAAATATTGCCCTAAATCGTTCTTTTTGTGATTTTAGGTACTTGGAGAGTGAATTCTGAAAAAGAAGCCATTTTGGACGTTTTTGGAGCATAAAAGTGAAGAAAACGGCAAAGTCTCAATTTTCCATGCTGGGAACAGTAGGTGACGGCGTCAAGAGTAATTTCCTGATGGCGTCAAACCCCAAGAATTAAAATCCGTAGTTGATGACGGCGTCACACACAGAGCGTCAAGAGTAATTTGTGTGACGGCCTAGGCCTTGACGGCGTCAGAAGTAGATCAAGGCCGTCCGAGGAAGTATTTGGCGGCGAGATGACGGCGTCACACCTTTGTTCTTGACGCCGTCATCCCTATTTTCCTATATATAGTTTTCTAGTTTTTCACATTTAAAGAGAGGAGTTTTGGGAGAAACCCTAAAGATGATTTTGGTGTAACTTTGCAGGTTTTTCAAGGGTTCCAACCCCTTGATACCTTGCATGATTAATCAAGATAAGTGTTCTTCTAATTCAATCAATATGTCTATGTGTTGGTTGTCTATATCATGTTCTTGTCTTAATTCTATCATGCTAGGCTAGATCTCTTTTGTGTTTGCTTAGATCTAATGAAACCTAGATATTGATTATGTGTTGATTACTTGTTTATTCTTGTCTTGGATGAATGATTTATATGTTAGGCATAAAAAAACTGGCAGATCTCCAAATGGTAACATGCTTGAACGTCTTAAGAAACATGAACCGAGGCGCACTAGGTCTTTATTGGTTGTATTTAATGCATGAGCTACTGTTTACAATCCCTATAGTTGTGTTGGGCATGGTGTAGGAGGAGATAAGAGCTCATAGAATTGGGGAGTTATGTGTGCCACCCCATGAATGGTATTAAGGAATACGATCCGTCATCCATGCAATTATAACAAGTAATTAACGTGTAAAAGATATCTAGGGAGTAGGGAAATCTAAGTAAACATATTTTCTCCAATTACTGCTCACAACTTTAGTATACATTAGTTTATTTTCATTTTTATTATTTTATTTTGATTGCATCTTAGTATTGGGTTAGTTGAATAGCAACTAATTCCGCCCACTCTTCCAAAACCCGAGATTTTACTTGCTTTCATAAAAATATAAAAATACAAAAATAATCATCCCTCACCTTTAGAACTAGTATTTAGGCTTTCTAATCCTAGCGACACTATTCCTAAGCTGAACGATCAATCCCCCGGTACTTGTCACTATACTATACTACAACGATCAGGTACACTGTCTGGTGGGGGTTGTAAGCTTCTCGAGATCCCTCGAGAGGTACAGCCTGTTGCGATTCCCATGCATCAGGCATACATCAAGGGGGAGCATTAACCTTTTTGATTTTCCAAAAGGGGGAGAATAGAATGTTAAACTCTAATAATACTTGTCTAAAAATTATTTTTTAGACCTAATAAGTTTAAGGTTTTGTAATCATCAAAAAGGGGGAGATTGTTGACATAAATAATGTCTTAAAACATTGTTAGCATATTAACAATGTCTCTATGTTTTGATAATTACAAAGCATAAACTCATTAATCTAAAACTTATGACGTAAACAAGTTTTTAGTGCTTAATATTTGTCTTTGCTTCCATATCACTTAAGGTATGAATAAACAAAGGGTTTATTGCATTTCATGATCAAAGAAAATTTTTCTAATCACTAGAATTTTTATAAAATGTATTAAACATTTTATATCTTTTACAAAATTACTTTTGGAATTAAAAGAATATGTTTAATTCATTATAAATATATGATTTCAAATTTCCAACCAAAAATGGTAAATTTTATCCAGAAAAATATTCCCCACTAAAAGACAAGAAAAACCAACGTTCTGAAGGGGCGGCCCCCTTAATTCCTTAGGCGGCCCCCTTAATCATTAAGGGGACCAGCCATTAATTAAGGGGACCGGCCACACTCCAGAACAATATTTTTCTCCCCTATAAATACTGGTTCATCCCACAGAATTTTCTCACCTTTTGCACTCCTAAACTTTCTGTTCTAGATCCACATTTCTATTCTCTTAATCCTTTGATCATAAGTGCATAATTCTTTGTTTCAAAGTGATTCAAACTTCATCCTCTCAAGTGCAAGAGAAGAATACTTCTATCCCCCAAGACAAGAAGTATTACAACTTGTTGTGACCTCCACATCCAAGTTGTTGATGCATCATCAAGATTATTTACATTATTCTTTGTGAAGATTGTTGTGAATATTTGATTGTAGATAGTTGTGCTAGATATATAGATTGTGTGATTAGTTAGTTGCTTGGTGTGAAGAAGAAAAGTTAGGAATTAGATTGTAGTGAAGAAGCTAGGTGTGGAGTAGTTAGTTGTGAAGTGAATTGGTGTGAAGAAGATAGGCGTGGAGTAGTTAGTTGTGAAGCAGATTGATTTGAAGAAGTTGTGACTTAGTTGTGAAGAAGTTGTGGTGTGTAAGGTTTTCTCCGCCATAAGGGAGCTTGTTGATATAGTGAAGAAAACTCTCGAGTTAGGTGCTCGGGGAGTGGAGTAGGGCAAGAAAGGTGTTCTTGTAGCCGAACCACTATAAATCTCTTGTCTCGCGGTTCGATCTTTCCATCTCTTATTTATTTCATTACTTATCATTGTTATATCTTATTTATTGATAGTTGTTTATATTGTGCAAGACTTGCGATCACATATTATCGAATCTAAGTTTTTAAAAACTAAGAAAACACTAAAACTATCTTTTATAACAAATTAAAAAGACGTAAAACTATTCAACCCCCCTTCTAGTTTTCCACACACTCAACGTGGTTTCAGTTTAGAGAGGAGTCCACACCATACTTGTCGTTTCAATCCCAAGTGTTATTCCGCAAACACTTGGGTATAATTCTTTTGATTAACTTCTAATAAGAATTAAACATTGAAAATATCGTGTCTATTTTCTTTAAGTTTTATCTTTGTTGTTAATCTTATATATCTGTGTTAAAAGTCTTGGAACTTGGTTATGTTAACTCTTTAGTTAACCATTAACTTAGTAAATGGGACCAACAAGTGGTATCAGAGCCTCTGATTTGTAAAACTTTTCTTAATCTGTTTTTAAAACAAAAGAGTGCTCAAAGTTTTTAAAATCAAGATCCCACCATGGCTAACTCAAATGTTCCCCAACTTGTCGATAAAAAGGGTGGAAGTTATTCAGCTACTGCCCCTCGACTTGAGATTAGAAAATTCAATAAGTGGAAAAAGCGAATGCTTTGCTACTTGACTGTGATGGAACCATATTATATTAAGTTAATTAATGATTGTCCATATATCCCAACAACTGCTCAGGGTTTAGTCAAACCTGAAGCTCAGTAGACCCAAGATGAAAGGATGGTGGTCAATCAAGACCAGCGCCTAAAAAGCATCATTATATCCTGTCTTCCTGACGGTATAATGGAATCAGTGATCAACTGTCCTACTGCCAAGCAGACCTGGACTGACCTGGTTCATAGCTATGAAGGTCCTTCTGATACCAAGGAGAATAGAATCATGGACCTGAAACTTGAATACAATACTTTCAAGGCCAAAGATTCTGAAAGTCTCTCTGAGACCTATACTCGGTATAAGACCCTCCTGAATGAACTTACCAATGATGGTGTCACCCTGTCCAAACATGAGATAAATGTTGGCTTTGTCAACAGTCTCCCTGAGAAGTGGTTAAACTTCTCTTAGGGTCTTAGAAATGCCAACCATATCCAGAACCTTGAGCTCCCTGAAATTTATGGGAAGTTTGTCTATGAAGACAACCTGATCACCAGGAGATACCCTGGTAAAGCTCAAGAGGTTAAAAAGATCCTGACCACCTCACCCATATCAACTGCTTTCTATTCTAACAGTGTTGTGCAGGACTTCCAAGATGGTTCAAACGATGAGGTTGATACAAGAACCAGTGAGGAGTACATGAATGATCTTCAAATTGAATTTCATGAAAGGGCACTCCTTGCAAACTCAAGAAGGTTCATTAAAAGAAACAAAAAATTTTCTAACTAAAAAAGAAATGACAATTTTGAATGTTTTAAATGTGGCAAAAAGGGTCATTTTGCAAAAGATTGTTTCTCAAAAACAACCTCAGAACCATCTTACAAATTTTCTAGAAACAATTTCTCTTCAGGAACTAGCAAGTTTCAGCCTAAGTTGCTTCAATCAAATCAGTTTGTTCAAAACAAAATTGAAAAAATTCCTCAAAAAGATTTTGAAGCTAAATATAAAAAGGCCAAGGCCAAACTTGCACTTCTTGAGTCTGCTTCCTCAGTCACTCAGCCTCCTCAGGCTCCTAAACAAGCTCAGGCTAAAAACAAGGGCTAGTTGCTGAAACATATGACTGAGATGAGGTTGAAGTGTCTTCAGATGATGATGAAGTTCATATCAATGCCCTGATGGCTCTCTCTGAAGATAACAAGCTTGCAGTGGGAAAAAGTCATGCAAGGAATGGTGAATGGGTCAACATCACAATGAGAAAGGTAAACATTTTACTTTCTATGGATGATGATGCTGACTGGAAGTCATACTTAGAATATATCAATGTTGATCTTAAGTATGTTGAAGAGCAAAGGTTAAACTTGTTTTCAAAATTTAACAAACTAAGTTTTGAGTTAAACCAATGTAGGGATGAACTCCTTACTTTAAAACAGGCGAAACTTGAAAGTGTTACATTACAAATTCAGAATTCTGAACTTGTAAAACAAAACCAAGCTCTTCAGGAAGAACTTAAGAAAGAAAAGGCAATTATTTGGAAATGGACTCAAAATAACTCCAAACTCTATGAAAGAATGAGTCTCACACCAAGCAACAAAAAGGCTTGCTTGGGTGAAGACCAACTCACTAAAGAGTCTGGGGAGAGTAGCCATTCAAAAGCCTTTCTGTTAGCAAACATGCTTTCTAGCAAAGAACTTGCTCCTAAGCCCAGTGACTGGATTGAAAGAGTCAATCCAGATAGTAAATTGCCAAATTTCAACACTGGAGGAATTCTAGAGCCTGAAAGTCAGGCTATTAAGGAGTTGCTAGAAGTCATTGATGAACCCAGTCCTACTGAGTCCATTGCTGAATCTAAGTCTGATGCAGAAGCACCACTCCCTCCACTGAAACAACTTAATTCAGGGAGCAGCACCTAGTTCAGACCTTGCACCACCTGTTTATCAACCTCATTCTCCAAAGGAGAAAACAAATCCAGGGATAACCATCCTAAAGAGACCCACTGTATCTTCTGAAAAACATACACCTTCAGTACCCACTGAAGTAAAACCAGAAAGCCCTGATTCAAAATTTGATCAGTTGGCTGAACTTGTCAGGAAACTGAGTGAAAAGATTGAGTCCACTGATAAACCCTCTAGCTCAAAATCTAAAAAAATCATCAGATTCCTCAAGTACCTCCAAACCAAAAACATCCAGACCTTCAGTGAGATGTGAACTGTGCAATCAGCCAAACCATCCCACTGATAAATGCTACAGAGTCCTCTTTTGCATGATTTGCAAGCAAGAAGACCACAGAACTTGTGATCACATCTCTCACACTGCTTCTCCAAAAGCACAAGGTCAATACAAAACTCAAGGATATCAGTATGCCTCATCTTCCAAACAGAGACTGAAGGCTAAGCCTTTCTTGCCATGTCCTCACTGTGGTTTCAACGATCATCTTCCTGATGATTGTATGATGAAAGACTGCTGTGACATCTGTGGAGATCCCTCCCATGAAACCAAGGAGCATGACAAAATTATTCAGTCTAGAAGAAACACCTCTCAGGCTACTGAGTCTTTATCTACCACTAAATGCAAAACATATGGAAGCTCAGTTCACTCTACTTCTGACCATGATTCACTGACTAAGTTTAAGAAGTCCCTGAGGACTAAGTCCACTAGAAAGTGGGCCAACAAGAAAAACTAACCCTTGCTTACCATTTGTGCAGAAACACATCAGGGATCCTGCTTGGCACCTCGACAGTGGATGCTCAAGAAGTATGACTGGTGTGAAGAGTTATCTGCACAAATATGTTGAAGAACCAGGACCCAAGGTAGTTTTTGGTGATAACTCATCAGCTCCCACTGAAGGTTATGGTTCAGTCAACTGCAACGGGATAGTTTTTACAAGAATTGCTTATGTCAATGGTCTGAGGTACAATCTGATAAGTGTCTCTCAACTATGTGATGCAAAATACATAGTTCAGTTTGATGATAAGAGAGGGACCATCTTCAATGCCAACAAGGAAGTTGTGTTGATTGCTCCTAGGAGGGATGATGTTTATGTTCTTGACATGTCATCCCTTACTCAAAATGGGACTTGCCTATTCTCTATGGCAAGTTAGACAATCAACTGGCTTTGGCATAGGAGACTCTCTCATCTCAATTTCAAAAACATCAACAACCGGCCAAATAGAACAAAGTTCTAGGCCTTCCATCCCTGGTGTATACCAAAGACAAGCCTTGTTCTGCTTGTGAGAAAGGAAAACACCATAGGGCATCTTTCAAAACCAAACAATCATTCTCCATCAAAAGCTGCCTGCATCTTCTCCAAATGGACTTGTTTGGACCTATCAGTCCCATGTCTATTCATCATGAGAAGTATACTCTGGTCATTGTGGATGAATACTCAAGATACACTTGGGTTTACTTCCTGACCAAAAAGAGTCAGGCAGCTGACACAATCATGTCATTTGTCAGGAACATTGAAAATCAAAATGATGTCATAGTTAAACAAATTAGAACTGACAATGGCACTGAATTCAAAAACGATGACCTTGAGTGCTTCTGTGATGAGAGAGGAATTTCTCAAAATTTCACTTCTCCATATACTCCTAAACAAAATGTAGTAGCTGAAAGGAGAAATAGAACACTCATTGAGGCAGCAAGGACAATGTTGAATGGCTCAGTCCTCTCAAAACACTTTTGGACTGAGGCAGTCAAAACAGCTTGCTACACTCAAAACAGGTCTATTATTGTGAAAAGACACAATAAAACTCCCTACGAGATATTCAAAGGAAGGATCCCTGACATCAGCTACTTTCATGTATTTGGGTGTCCTGTGTTTATTCATAATCACAAGGATCACCTGGGTAAATTTGATGCCAAAGCTGATGATGGATACTTCTTGGGATAATCTCTGTCTTCAAAAGCCTACAGGGTGTTTAACACAAGGAGACAACAAACTGAGGAAACTTATCATATAACTGTTGATGAGAGCACTCAATCCATCAGGTTCTCCAGTTCCTCAGTTGAAGAGATTGGTATTGATGATTCATCTAGGTATCCTCCTGATGAGTATCTCCCTGAGAATCATACTTCAACCCAATACCAAGCTGATGCTGATGTCTCTTACTACATCATTCCTCACAAATCTACCCCAACCAACTGTCAGTGAAGTCACTGAAACTCAACCTGTCTCTAATGAGACAACACCCACTAAACCAATTGTTCAGGAATCCTCAGAACAAACTGTTCCCACTAATGTCACTGAAGTACATAATCTTGAGTTACCTCAGGTTCCTGTAACTTAACCTACTCCTCAAGTAAATCAGGCTTCTACAAGCTCTAACTGCTATCCTAAACCTCAGGATAGTTGGACCATATCCAAAGTTATTGAGCTTGTGAACATTATTGGTGAGCCCACTGAAGGCATGCTTACCAGAAGCATGGCTGCTAAACTCAAGGCAGCCACAACTAATATATGTCTTTATGCGGACTATCTCTCAGAAATAGAGCCTAAAAATATCAAAGAAGCCCTGACATATGAAAGTTGGGTTCAGGCCATGAGAGATGAACTAGAACAGTTTGACAGAAATGATGTCATGACCCTTGTTGAATGCCCTAATGGTGTTCTGGTCATTGGTATGAAATGGGTCTTCAAAAACAAGACTGATGAAAATGGCATAGTCATCAAAAACAAAGCAAGACTTGTTGCCAAAGGATATAACCAACAGGAAGGTAGTGACAATAATTGTTGCGGGTTAAAAAGTCTTTATGGACGTCGAGGCGGTTGAAAGTCTTCTTCTTCTTATTTTTTATTTTATTTTATTTAGAGGTCAGTAGTGACAATAATTGTTGCGGGTTAAAAAGTTGTGAGAGCGTAATTAGTTGATATAGTCTTGAATCAGCTACACTGATCGCAATTATTGATGTGAATGCTTCGTAACATCCGAGTGGCGTTAAAGCACGTTTAACGCGCATTAACTCCGAGTTAACCGTTGCTCCCTCTTGCGTGAAGCCGGCATTAACGCCTCGAGTGAAAACCTTAATGCCGAGTTAAGGCATGTACCGTTTTAAAAAAAATCACTTTACCCCTCCAACCGTTTGAAATATAGCCGTTTAAAAAAAATCATTTTCAGCCCCTACACTTTATATAACGGCTATATTGCCTATTTTCTAAAAAAAATCAAAATCATTTACCCACCACTATAAATACCAACTAAACACATAATTTTTTTTCACACGTCCACTACTAATTCTCAAGTCTTTATACTTCCTCTATAAGAAGAAAACCTTCTTCATTCACAATGGATCCAAATCAAAGTGCCGAATTATCTCGGAGCTGGTCAGACCTAG
Source organism: Artemisia argyi (assembly GCA_030686995.1). Lineage (NCBI taxonomy): Eukaryota > Viridiplantae > Streptophyta > Magnoliopsida > Asterales > Asteraceae > Artemisia > Artemisia argyi. The sequence continues at coordinate 146,060,412 of CM060682.1, forward strand.
ATGACGAAGAAGATATAGATTTTATGATTGTTGCGTACGAGTATCAGCAATGCTTAGAACAAGAAGCAGCTCATCCTCAGGTGGCTCGTACCCACATATTTCTTGAATGTGAGCTTACCGAAGAACGTTTGCTTAACGACTATTTCATTGAAGGCTGTATGAGCCGGAAACTATTTCTAGATATAGTCAAAGGTATTGAATCTTATGAATCCGGTCCTCTTCCAGATCATTTTAAATACTTTAGTGTAGGACCCGACGCTACAGGTCGAATGAGTATTAGTGTTCTTATAAAGTGTACATCTGCCATACGCCAATTGGAATACGGCAGCTCACCCGATGCGTTTGATGAGTATTTGCAAATGGGTGAGAGTACTTCACGTGCATGTCTTGATAATTTTAACATGTGTGTTATGGATTTGTTGAGGCATTAGTTTTTAAGAAAACCAACATGGTCCGACATTCAAAGTATTTATGAAAAGCATGAGCGTGAACATGGTTTTTCGAGAATGCTTGGTAGCATTGATTGCATGCATTGGGCGTGGAAAAATTGTCAGGTGACTTGGCAGGGGCAATTTGGTAGGGGTGATAAAAGATACCCAACAATAATGCTTGAAGCTGTTGCTTCACAAGATTTGTGGATTTGGCATGCATTTTTGGTATGGCAGGGGCAAATAATGATATTAATGTTTTAGATAACTCTATTTTTTTCGACGACCTTCTTGCTAACGAATCCCCAAGGCACCCTATATGGTAAATGGAAGAAGGTATGAACAGAGGTATTACTTAGCTGACGGAATTTACCCATAATGGGCAACTTTCGTCAAATCTTTCTCGGCAACGACTGACGAGAAACATAGTTATTTAAAAAAGAAGCGAGAAAGTGCACGAAAGGATATCGAACGTGCTTTTGGTGTACTTCAGGGACGTTGGGGTATACAACAACAACCGGCACGTGCACTGAAAATTGTCAAGATACAACGAATCATGTATACCTGCATTATTTTGCATAACATGATTTTGAAAGATCAAAAGTTTACACTCCGTGAGTATGGCGAAATGTGGGTGGATCCGACACCACATTTGAGGCAAGAAAGGTGGGTCGACAGATGTGATACCCAGCTTCGCAAGGCAAGGGAAATGCGCGACTCAGAAATGCATACTCAACTTCAACGAGACCTTATGGAGCATGTTTGGCAGAAATGTCTTCAACGCCAACAACAACAGGAAGAAGAAGATTCCGAAGACGATGAATAAGTAGTTGTAATTCGTATGGTTTAACTTTACTATGTTTCACTTTTTTTTAATCGGCTTTTTTTTTTTTTTTTTTTTTTTTTTAATATTTCGTATTGTATTGTCTAAGATTTAATGTTATATGGTTTATTAAATGAAATATTAGTTTTAGTTTAAGGTTGAGTTTGAAAATAGTTGAGTTAAAGCTGAGTTATGATTTGAAGTATTTTTTTATGAGTTAAGATGAAAATGTTAAAAACGACGTGACGCTGACATGGTAATGCGTTAAATTTTAACCAGAGTGACCATTGTGCATGCTATTATATCGAGTCGATTTAACTTACACACCTGTACAAGATATACCATGTGCTAGTGTATATCCTTCTATCATACATCTGTTCATGATCCCTTTTTTTGACATCACATAGTCACCTCATATAATATAAAATACCAAACCCCAATAAAGCTACTTTCTTATAGTTAAAAATAGATATTTTAGTCATGATACTTATCAAATAAAGCTACTTTCTTATAGTTAAAGTCAAAAAATAATTCAATGGGAATATTTCAAACCTAATCCTACAGAATTCTTTTATCCAAAGTTACAAATCTAAGAATGATTCAAACTTGTGCCTACTACTAGCCCGTATCATCAAGATCTCCTACATGTAAATGTAATGGAATTAGTCCACTTTAATTTGCATAAATCATGTCATCCATAAAACTATCCTCAAACTAGGGATGGCAAAAAAAAACCGAACCCGTTGGAAAAATCTGAAATCCAAACTTTTTGAAGTGGGGCGGGGCATGCTTATCGGGTTACGGGGCTTTAATGGGGATTTTTATTTGGTTTGGGGAGGGGATGGGTTTCAACATCCCCGCCCCGCCCCGCCCCGAAACACATATATACATACAAATATATCTATATGCAATTATACATATAGTATTACGTTAGTATTTATCGAATAAAATTATAATTCTTTAATTTTCAATAGTTGTAAGATTGAAAATTGTGATCATGTAAGCTTGTTACATGTCATAATATTCTAAAGAAGTTGATTTGCGATGCGATTATCTTATCATTTTTTATGTTTAATATTGTTTTTGAAAACTTAATAAGGCTAATGATTAATTTGTTAATAAAGGTCTTATCAATTTTTCAAGTTATTAAGTAATATTGTTTATAGTGTAAAAACAATAATAAAACGAGAAAGACACAAGTTTTGTGGATTATCGCGCCCAAAGAAGACAACACGATAAGATCCCAACGGGTTACGGGGCGGGTTTGGAGGAGCATCTCGCCCCAATAGGGCGCCCCGATAAGATCCCCAATGAGGATTGGGGCAAATTTGAGGATAAATTTTGTAATCGGGTTTGGGGATGAGGATGGCCGCCCCGCCCAAAACCCGCTCCATTGCCATTCCTACCTCAAACTCTGAGATTTACGGAGTATATGTTTTAGAGTTAACTGCTTTTTTCGTCCTTGTGGTTTGCTTGGTTTTTCACTTTCGGTCCAAAATTTCAAAAAGTTTTGTTTTCAGTCCAAAAGGGATAGTTTCATTCCACTTTTAGTGCCGGTAAAACAAGTTTGGTGGAGGAAATTAGTACAAAACATGAAAGTACGTTACATTAAGTGAGACATAAAATAATACGCATACTAGTCGGTACATTGAAAAAGTATGTTATTATTTTACGGCCAAAACCTTTACCAAAACCATCAATAATTATTTTGGTAAACCCCCCTCAACCGAGTGAATATACTATTTAACGTACAGCGTGTTCGATAAAAAAAAGGGTTGTAAATAATTCTATATCTGTATATAATATCTCGATGAATTAAACCAAGCTTTTAGAAAGACAAAGGGGACCTATTTTTGCCATCATCATATGCATTAGCTCCAACATTATATATTTTAAAGAATAAAGACCAAAATGACACCAAGAACTCTATCTGTATATGTGATCTCCCACATTCTCTATTCGTTTCCTTTGTTTTTTTATTCATTCCCTCCGAAACTGTGGTTGTGCCAAATGACAAACATGTCAAAATGGCTTGTTGAAATTTAGGGATATTGAGAATGTAGCATTGAACATTTGAACCTATTAACAAAAAATCTAGTAAGCTAGTTAGTTGGCAATAGTTACAAGAGAAATTTTTCGTGTACATGATATACCAAGAATACTTGAATAACTTGTCAAAAAACTTGTAGTTTATAGTAGGCAATAGTTATAATACAAATTCGGTGAACGCTTAAGGTGTGTAACTTAAATAATTCCGAAATTTGTCTTTAATACGCAGCTTAATTACGAGAGAACCTGATTTATCAGCTGATCACGAAAAGTAGACAAGAAGTATCTCAAATTTAATACGCAGCTGAATAGCGAGAGAACCCAATTTATCAGAAATACTTTCAATGAAACTAGATGATACGACCCGGTTAGGTTGTATCGAGATAGGACACCACTTCAAGCGGGCGCGAGCTCCTTAAGAATATTAGAGAAGAAAACTAGAGAATTACTTGACAAACTTGATTGATTGATTCATAATAATGATTCGGTATATATAACCGAATAATCCTAACTTGTAAAACAAGCCAAACATAAAGATATATCTAAACAATAATAGTTTCCTAATACGACACAAAGACATATCATAAATAAATATAATATATTAATATGACATAAATCCCGGGACGTATCATTCCCCACTCCTTCGAAATCACCTTGTCCTCAAGGTGTTGTCTTGAAAAATTCTCTTGATTCCAGGATCCCATATCCTAATCCTAATCCTAGTCATATCTTCCACTCTTGTAGTTCTCCTGCCTTCCGCTACCGCAACCAACACCTTTTTCCACTTCCGTCTTCCACTACCTTGGACATAACACAACACCATTCTTCCGCCTTTTGCTACCCATGTCATAACACTCCCCACTCCTTCAAAAATCACCTTGCCCTCAAGGTGATACGAAGAATATGCAGATTGAGAGTCTGCTAATTCCTCGCTTAAATTCAAATTTATTTCATCGAGACGACTATCAAATTCACCACCTCCATCCTTAAGTGTCGATATCACTCTATTCAACTCATCCTTGCCAACATTAAGCGCTTCGCCACCACCCACAACCTCTTCAACTCCAATATACTCATCAGTATTCAATGACTCTTCAGCTGCCTTAGGTGAAGCAAATCCACCCTCTAATGGTAGAATGACATCTATTTTCTTTTCAACGATATGCACTTTCTCTTCCCTTGCAATTGTCTCAAAACGAACCTCGGTGATACGAGCTTTGAAGAAGTCTTCTCCCAAAGTTAAAGGATTGGACCTCAAATATTTCCAAATATCTAGGTTCGCGAAGCGTGTTTCCGCCGCACGGGTCAATGAAAAAGCTTCGTCTAAAGTTTTGGGATTTGACCGTAAGAGTAAACATTGTAGATCCAGTTTAAGTTCGGAGATATAAAACGATATAAGTAAAGATTCAGATATCCCTGTTATTCGATTTGCAAGTACCACAAACTCACTCTGATATTTGGCCACCGTACCCATTTGCAAGAGCTTAGATAGTGTGTCCCGATCGCTGCTGCCCAATGCCATGAACAATATCTCGAAGAATAAAATTTTTTGATGAACAGTAACTCGTGAACAGTAGCCGTGAATAGTGATCGATGAACAGTACTCCGGGATGAATAGTGCTGATGAACAGTACCGATGAACAGTGAATACTTGACAAACTTGATTGATTGATTCATAATAATGATTCGGTATATATAACCGAATAACCCTACCTTGTCAAACAAGCCAAACATAAAGATATATCTAAACAATAATAGTTTTCTAATACGACACAAAGACATATCATAAATAAATATAATATAATAATATGACATAAATCCCGGGACGTATCACTAGATGCATGAGTTGATATGACCTGATGACCATCATGTAAGTGGGAGCTTCACAGTTCACATTACTAGAAAATCAACCATTTAAAAATGCTTGCAATCGAAAGGTTTATATAATTAAATGATTTAAATGAAAACTATTATATGTATTTTTGTGGATAACATTAATCAAGTATTAGATCTGGTAAACTATTTTGGTACATCCAATTGGTTTGAAAGAGTAGGTGTCACATGATTTATTTTATGTTTGCTATTATTGGAAACCAAGTGAGACTTGAGTTGTTGTTTTGATGGTTATTTTATGTTTAAGATTATAAACCAAGCGTATCTTGAGGTGAGTTGTTGCTTTGATGGTTTGATAGGGAAAGAAGCCATTGATGTTGGCCACAAGGCATGCATCTCTTCTATCACCCTTTTGTGTTTCTTTTATTCAAAGTCTAATATATATATATATATATATATATATATATATATATATATATATATATATATATATATATATATATATATATATATATATATATATATATATATGTGTGTGTGTGTGTGTGTGTGTGTGTGTGTGTGTGTGTGTGTGTGTTAAATTAATAGTCCATATTTTTTAGATATCTTAATTTAATTATTCGTTACTAAAAATAAATACAAAAATTTGGTCGAGTTTACTATATTTTGTGAAAATTTTAATATCAAGAAGACATTAATTTAATTGCTTGTAAAACTGTTATTGTTATTATGCAAAAGTAAAACATATACAGTAAATTATGCTTTTTATTAAATTATATGTTTTTTTTTTTCGAAGAACAATTATTTTAAGATGAATGTAGTAATAGAAAATTAAATTCCTCGGTTCTTTTTTGGAATTAAACAATGGATCAAGATCTCTTAGGGTGGTGGTAACCTTGCGGTTTGCAAGGTTCGGCAAGGGTTGCCGATCGGCAAACACCACTGCCATTCATGCGGCAAGGGAAATTCGGCAAGGGTTGCGGTAGTTTATACCGAATCGGCAGGGGAGTGGATCAATGCAAGTGTTACCGTTTGACATTTAAGAGGAGCGTGTATTGCTTTGAAAAACTCTATCAGAAGTTTTCTTTTTTTTTTTTTTTTTTTTTTTTTTTTCTTTTTTTTTTCCTTGGAATATTACCAACATAAAGCCTCCTAGTTGCTTCAGAAGTTGGGTCAACTGCTGTTACTACAGTTTCTTCAGCAACACAAAACAGTCTAGTGGGTTGTTGTTGTCTTGCATTTGAGATTTTAAGTGGTGTTTGGGAATAGGTTTTGAAGGGTTTGGAAGAAGAGTGGAGATGGAGGTATGTGGTTGATGATATTATGGATGATGAAATAGTGGCCATCTTTTGGGATGATGGTTTGGGTTATTTTAGAGGGGTTTTGAAGGTGAGGAAGATAGTGAGAGTGGTGATGATGGGTTTATCCAGTTGAGTGGAATGAAGAAAGTGGATAGAGTTTTTTTAATTTAAATTTTATTATTGATACACATTTAATGCTTGATTAGGCAAAAAATTAGGCAAGATTGCCACTAAAAAGAGTGTTTAGGCAAGATTAGGCAAAAAAATTAGTTGGACAACCATGATTGGTTGTTTTCTTTAAAAAAGGAGGCAATGTGTGGCAAGGTTGCCACCCCCTTAGTTAGTTCTAACTAGAGTGATACATCAAAGTGTGAAGATTCTCGTGAATTGTGCTCAAAGTTGTCTGCTAATTATCATTTGTAATAATGCAAGGATCCTTGATAAGTAGCCTAAATAAAGATTCATTAATTGGCTTCTTTCTTTAACGAAAAATGATTCTTGTGCCTACTAATCAAGCCTACAAATGAACCTAATGATTTGATTGGTTGATTTCAAAAAATGATTGGTGGAAATTTGGAGAGAGAAAATATATAATACAATTGTACAAGTGATTTATGCATTAGACATGTTTTTAAGCTTGTGTTGTAGGTCTAAATAGCACTACTCTTCTTTAACAACAATCGTGAACATTTATCTAAGAGGATTAATTTTCACATCAATTTTTTTGATAAAAACATCATTTTGTACAAGCTGCATAGCACACTATACAATATTATAATGCACAGGGTGTAGTGAAAGAATAAAATTTTTTGATGTACAAATTAACCCCCTCTATCTAAACTACACCCAATTTATACTACTAGATTTATACTCTTTCTCCATCGCAATATAAATGCCATTTTAAAAATACACGAAGTTTAAAAAAAATTCTACTAATTATACTATTCACTAATTAAATATAATTTCGGCACACTAAAATCCCTCTTAATGGTTGAAATATGAAGTAGATACTTATTTTCAAAAAAATAAAAATAAAAATATTGACACTTATTTTGATACGGACAGTTACTATTTTTAACTTTGATTACATGAAATTCACCATAATCCCTAAACCAACTATGCTTTAACCCAGCTCAAGCGGAAGAAACTTAATCAATAGTCATTGATAATCGCTTTTTGTCACAAATCTTGAGGGTTGTTTTTTTTTTTTTTTTTCAATAAATGTTAGGTTTAGTTTTCATTATATTATTTGTACCAACTTTATGGATGAGTGCTTTTGGAGTAGTCGGTCTGTCCTTGAACATACGTGCCTATGACTTCGTCTCTCTGGTAAATCATGAGGTGAAAGATCTTATGTTTGAGACTTTTAACTATTAACTAACGAAGATCTTTATATTGGAGCTCTTTTTAGTTATTTATTTCTGCCATGTCTTTAATAATAGGTTCATTACATCTTACAACCGAAATGAAAACTGAGTGTTTCTATAGAATCTCAAAATCTCCTCTTAATCATCATTTATCATGACTCTTCAGCGTAAGTTCTTTGGCTTGGACATGACATTTAGTCCATGTCCATTGAGTAGCGAAAACTTCTGAATAGGTATTATACATCTAACCAAATTCTTTTGGTTAAAGAATCTCATTCTATAAAAATTCAAGTTAGACATGTATAAATACTAATAGACATATAATAAATCGGAGAACCCTGACAAATGGTGGTCCTGTGCGGCTGTCCCACTTGCACATGCTAATCACCGCCACTGATTCTCCACCTTAATTATATTAATAAAACGTTCACTCGGTGTATATGTATGCCCCAATAGGCTCACGTATTTCTAGTCGTATAGTTATCGATCATAACTTGAGCAATATTTCCTAACACCAAGATTTGTAGTGCACTTTTAAAATTTATCAAACGTTAATCTCTTTGACAACAACTTTTTGGCTCCTGTCACGTCTGTGTATAGATATTAAACTTACAAATTGAAGTTAAAAATATTGGCGTTTTCAAGTTTTAATTAACTTAGATGTAACATGATCAACTTGGCACAACTTTATTATGCAATTGTTTTGCTACTAGAGACTAAAGTAAACATCACCTCTCAGTCTCTCATGTAATTAGAAGGATTGGTCAAGATAGAATGAAGTAATAATCAACAATCATTGACCATCACATGGCTGTTGCTTCGGCGCCGTTTGGGATATTTATTTTGATACGCTAATAAGTACAACGTGTTTTATGCTAAAAAAAATATTTGGGATTTTGATTTGAGAAAATGACAAAAAGAGTACAAAAGTACAAAAGGTGGTCACTTTGTGGTCACTTTTGTACTTACTTCTCAAAAGAGTCATGCTCAACTGCTCGACTGCTCAACTCCACTAGAATTATGCCACGTGTCCCACTACCAATTGTACCACAAAATCTTTATAAAATCTATTTAACTATTCACAGGTACAAAAAGAAATAGTTTTTTATTAAATGACGGTGCTCAACCTAGGTGCTCGACTTATGTGCTTACTTTTTGCTTAGGAAATTGAACCATATCTTTTAACATCAAATCAAATCTTTTACTTTTAAAATTAGTTTTCCTTTATTTTATTTTTTTTTCTTTTCCGATTTTTTGGTTTTCTCATTTTGTAAAAAAAAAACACGCACAAAACACAACTTTTACTGTCTTTCTTATACTGTTAAAAAAAAACACGCACAAAACACACACTTCTCTTGGTAAATGTGCATGGCTTAGATCAAGACGATACATATCGTTTCTGAAAAAAAAAACACACACACCAAAAAACACACAAATCTAGTGGTTCTCATAAGTTTAATCGGTTACCAAGCCGATTCCGATTTGCACAGTAACGCAGAAAGTGTTTTGGGTGAAACCGACCAGTAAAAACGTGCGATGGAATCTATACAAGTAAGTAAAACGTGCGATCATTGACGTTCTTGTGCAATTTATGTATTTTTTATTATAATAGATCGTTGTGGTTAGGGTTACCACATCTTTGTGGTTAGGGTTATGCACAGTAACCCACATTTAGATTGGGATATTGATTACTTGATTTATTGCCATGGCGTTACCAGAAAACTTAGGGTTATGGTTATTGTTTTATTGTATTGGAGGTTTAAAGATTTTAGTGTTTATTACCAGTTTAAGGATTTTAGTTTAAGGTATGTTATGTATGTGCCATAGTTAAAATAGTTAACATAGTTAAACTTAGGGTTATAGGTATGTCTGATTGTTGTTTAGGCTGTTTATGTTATGTATGTGCCATAGTTAAAATAGTTTAACAAAAAACAACAAGATACTCAAGATGTTTCGACATAGAACGACCACTAACGGCCTAATGAGATAGTTCATTAAACCTTGAAAATCTACAGAATTCATAACAACTTAGATAATTAAAAAGCCTAAACTTACTAATACAACAACAACAACATTATTCGAGCTAAAGATTGCTCTTATATTGACTAATTACTTGAAATTAAGATTCTCCATGTGGCTGCACAGTGATTGAGTTGTTTTCGTTTGAGGTTTCTTAAACCATTTTAGCTTTTTCCTGAGTTCCGTTATCTCCTGTTTCAATTTCATGCATTTTGCACTCGCTTTGATGCATTTTGAACACATTGGCAAATATCCCAACCACCAAAGGCAAATAAAAATTATCTAACAAAACTCTAAAACAAACAAAGGTGGTCGAAATAATCAGTTAAAAATCATATACAATTACCTTGGCAAAAAGCTGGTCGAAATAATCAGTTTTCCTAAGTGATGTGTGTTTCGACCATGCAAGTGCTCTTGGGATCACACCTGGAGCCTTGTTCCAATAATTTTTACTCTTCTCAGCACTCTCTATGATCCATATCTACATATAATATTTAGTCATGGAAAGCTTATGTATCTTAAACGTACAAAAAATAAAAATATTATTAACAAAGTGATCTCTTGCCTTAAATATGATTTATTTATTGTTTGAAACTGATTTCTTTTGTGAGTATCTTGGAATGTTCATGAAAATGTGTCCGTTATTTTTAACAAAATATATACCTCCCCAAAGAAGGGTCATGGTATTTGAAATTCTGAAAATACCCTTTTTGGTTTTTGTGGTTTATCTAGTTACATAAACTTACGAATACCTTATAATCATATTTATGCCTATGATGTCGAATGCAAGTTATGCACTTGGGGATTTTTCCTTACAGAATTCAGTATGTTTACCCTTTCATGTAAATCTAATAATGGCTTTGTCGTATGTCAATCTAATAATTGCAAAGTGTGTTAATACTAACCTTGAAAGCAGCAACGAATCCTTTCAAACTATAAGTAGGAAGATCGTCGGATTCTATATTACCCGTTATTTTACGGTAACCCGGTATATGATTTGAAGAAACATTTCTAATTGACTCATAAAGCTGCCTCCAAACAAGCTCCCCCCATGGAAATGAATTCCATTCGTCTAGATCCTCCACCATCCTCAGGAATATATCATCAATGATAGACCCCAAGTCTTTACCCATGAATATAACATCAAGTGTTAGCAAAAGGCAAACCTGTATGGCATCCTTATCAGACAGTTTTATAAACACTTCTTCATCTTCAATGAGTTGGAATATATCAATTAATTTCACATGTTCATCTATCTTGTGTGGAAAAACACGGTCAACAAAAGGGATCGGACCATAACGCCATTTCCTAAAACTGACCATACCAAATCTAAAACCAGTAAGGAGGCAGAATTCATGTCGACCAAATACAAGACTATGTCCATTCAAATGGTACACAAGTGGAAGATCATAGCTCTCATTTGTTTGGTGGGATTGTTTCTGAAGCATGTAATGAACAAGCCCTTCTTCATTATCGACATAGGTCAGATCGAGCCATGGTCCGAAACACGTGTCATTAAACATGATACGCCGTGGCTGGTCTAAACGATCTTTCATGAAAACAAAGTAATGCAATTTGCTTTTCACGACAAGTCTAGCATCATACACCTACAAGAAATTACATATTGAAAATATTAAAACAAACAATAATATATGAATGCATAATAAGACTAAACAAGTTTAAACTCATTTCACTGAGAAGGATGAAATCGATCTTCCTGAGTGTAAACAGCTAGGTAACTAACCTTATAGAGCAATATAATAGTATAATTTACACGTATAAGCAAATATGAAACAATACATGGTAACATAACATTACATACAGGCTATACAGCCAATAATAGAACTCACAAGTTTTCTGCAACTTAAGTGGCACATAATCTTAAAACTCAACCTAGGTTCATCCTACGAGCCTATCCAATCCATTACTTGATACTACTTACACGAAATAATTAGCGAAACTAGTAACCTTACCTACCATAAACTAAAACTACACACATAACAGAATCATAAATTTCCTGAACCATATGCTTGACTCTTGTTGCATCTGAGGCTTTGTTAACTACAAGAATTACACAAACTGAGGCTTTGTTAACTATGAATGCAAGCTTCATGAGGGAATACAACTAACTAGCTAAGTAACTAACCTAATTGAGCACTATAACAGTCCAATCTACATGATTAAGCTTAAATTTCTATTAGACGACAAACATTCATCGGGTTCTCGTGAACCAAAAAGCCCCCCTAATTCTGCCCTGCGCTTATCTATACTACATTACTACTTCATATATAGTTACATTTGCATTATTTTCCTACTAAATGATTTTCTAAAACAAATTGATGCAAGTAAGAAATATTAAAAATGATTTTATTCTGCACTTGTGTGTCTATCACGTTAAAAACCTACTACTAATAACGATTTGGTTTATTTATAAGTTCTTATTCAAGTAATCCAAATCCAACCTAAGCATTGCACTAAAACCTAATTGGCTTGAAGCAATCCCAACAAAACAATGAAAAATAATAATAAGCAGTAACAAATCCCAACAAAACAATGAAAAATAAAACCTTATTGCATGGCAATGAACCCATCCCATTCGAAAAAAAAAATAAACAGTTACAACAAAAAGATTGATAAATGTGTTTTGATCTTCAAAAATTGAAACGAAAACTGAGCCCTAAAAACAAAGCCCTAATTAATAAGAAAAACAAAGCCCTAATTAATAAGAAAAAAAAAATACTTACCATTTTCGTTATCTTCTTCATGGATCTGTCCTCTGATCAAAGATCATACCATTTCATGTACTTCTCGAAATTTGTTTTGATCTTTAAGTGTGTAGTGTGTGTGTTTTTTGAAACCGGAAAAGAAAAAAAAAATAAAATAAAGGAAAACTAATTTTAAAAGTAAAAGATTTGATTTGATGTTAAAAGATATGGTTTAATTTCCTAAGCAAAAAGTAAGCACATAAGTCGAGCACCGTCAGTCGAGCAACTAGGTTGAGCACCGTCATTTAATAAAAAACTATTTCTTTTTGTACCTGTGAATAGTTAAATAGATTTTATAAAGATTTTGTGGTACAATTGGTAGTGGGACACGTGGCATGATTCTAGTGGAGTTGAGCAGTCGAGCAATTGAGCATGACTCTTTTGAGAAGAAGGTACAAAAGTGACCACACTTTGTACTTTTGTACTCTTTTGTAATTTTCTCTTTTGATTTATATTCTTATTAGGCTTGTCTATAGAAAAGCATCTCCATGTTCTGTTTTTATGTCCTAAGATTAGTGAGCAGTTAAAGTGTTAAACAAATCAACACAAATTATCTATATCAACTTGGTGAGCAAGAGAAAGTTTATAATTGTACAGCATAAAGCTTCAGGTGTCATAACACAAAAAGGCAGTCACATTAGTGTCACATCTACGCCACACTAGCATTTTCACTTTTAACACCAACATCTAAAAACACCGATCCATCATAATATCCCTTAACATCTATAACACCACTTTTTTCGAGACCCACTATTTTGTTTCATTTTTATTTTTCACACAAATTAAATTTCATTATTAAATAAAATATATCAAAAAAGTTACAAATAACATTTTCTAAAAAAGTTAGGGTGCGTTTGGTTTGTAGGTGGGATTAGAATTAGATTTGGATTTGGGAAAGGTTTGAAAGAATTGAGACATGAGAAAAAAAATATAAATGAATTAAATATTATTATTTTAAAAATAAGTGGGATATTATTAATATTATTTTGAGAATAAACAAATATAAAATAATATATGGTCCCACATAAAAGAAAAAAAATAGAATCTCATTGGTTGATATCACTCAAAGATGATAGTAGAGGTGAGAATGCATCTTTCATTGAAAATGGTGAAGCCGGGGAATAAAAAATAAACCAAACAAGTTATTTGATATTTCTTTCATTTCATACCCACCCACATCCGCATACCAAACGGGCCCTTAGTCTTTATAAAAATAAAACAAATAAATAAATTGTAACCAAATCCAAATTCAACAGCCAACCAATCCTAACACTTGTAAAATAAATAAATAAAATAAAATAAAAAATAAAAAAGCTTACACCATCATTTTCCCAATTCAAACACACACACAAAAAACCATAAAAACACCTAAGCACACACTAAAAAAAACTATAAAAAAAAAAAAAAAATGAAACAAACACGGCGCACGTTGGTGGAGCAACACCATTCTACGGTGTATTTCTACTGTGTGATAACGCCGAAAATGCGGCTGTCACGTCAGCATAACACACCTTGGAGCGATACCACATCTAATGCTCTTAGGCTATTCATTTTCCTTTGCGATTTCATTCTTTTTAATTCAATCGTACCAAACACCCCATTAACAAAAACCTTTAATATAATAATTCCTAATCAAAGCCAAAATAATGTTCTTTATACCAAAATATTGGATTTTTTTGTTTGTTTGCACACAAATTGACCTAGTAAGCACCAACAAATGGTGGACAAATTGTACCTATTCTTTTTTTGTCCGTCTAGACTTCTTCAAAGATTGCCTTCAGATTACGAATCGCTTTTAAATTTTCAATAGCAAAAATTAGTTTATTCATCATAATTAACACACACATATGCACACGAGCACTATGTTATACTAGATTTTGAGAAAATGACGAAAATTTGACTTGTTTAAGATATCTTGGCGTGCATATAATACCGTGTAATCCTCACATAATGTAAACTAAACATCACAGTTCTCATGGAATTGGGGTTGCCCTCGCTTGATTCCGAATTAGCACTTAAATCCAAATGTATTGTACTAAGGCTATGTTTGGCGAGAAGCTTTTTTGGAGCTTTTTGGGGTAATGAGTGGTGAGAATGAGCTTTTTTATTTTTGATGTTTGTTTGGCATGAGAGCTGTGGGCTTTGCTATTTTTTAGGAAAGCTCATTTTTCCAATGCTTTTTTATGAAGCTGTGAGCTTTTTTGGCTACTACTCACAGCTCACAGCTACTGCTCAATGCTACTGCTTACAGCTACTTTTGCCAAACATAGCCTAAGAAAAACATAGTTAAGCTACCCTAGAGAACATGTTTTAAAAGATATTGACGAAATTCTATCTTATGTGGGCGTCTGAACTAGTATTTGACCATTCTAACATGTACGAGGACCCAACGAGATTAATAGAGGTGGCAATTTGTGACCGAAATTAAAAAAAAAAATGAACTAATTTTGACTATTTTATAAAAGACTTGAGCACATTTAGCCCCCTCTTTTTTTTGAAATGGGCATATTTAGCCAATTGAAAAATTAAATTGGCACTTACGGGCACATATTTTCTCTTAATTGGAGAACATTATAATCGTTTTTAAAGAAAAACTTATATATAATAAATTTAATTTTTTAAATATAAATGAAGTATTACTTTAATGAATTTATTTCGTTATTTTTGGTATTCTAAAAAGCAATTTGTATAACATGTGACCGTTTGGCCCGTGCCCATTCTAGCCCATGCCCGATCTAGCCCGTGCCCGTGCCCGCCCGGCCCGCCCGTTTTGCCACCTCTAGAGATTAACTTGATCTCTAATCTCTTTTAAAACTTTGAGGACTTTTTACCACCGGACCACTTTGAAGATGATTTATTGGTTCCTAGTAGTAAACTTACATATTTTTTTGTTATTGTATATCATGTTCAGGTCAATATCTGTTGCTGGTTCTTTGTTGGGTCAAAAGATGGATTGCAGATTGGTTATTTTCTTCTACCAACAAGAGACTAGATAAATTTTACAGGTGAAATATTTGGAATTTATGTGACCTAATTACGTGTGACCCAAACAAATACTAGTTTTTAATTCACGTGTAAGTATCAAGCAGCAAAAAAAAAAAAAAAAAAAAAAAAAAAAAAAAAATCAAGCAACAAAAACTTTCTGGATGAATGTTTAAAATAACAATAACTTTATGCAATGGAAGATTTCAAATATATTTTACCCATGCTAGAATAGACGTCTTATAAGTTATGTTAATATACCATGCCAGTTATTGTTTAGAATGATTATCTCATGGCTTAATTAACTTTCATAATTCTAAGTGTGGTACCTATGGAAACTTGTTACACATGAAATGAGTCTAACGCGTTGAAAGTCTTATAATGTGCTCAATCGATTAAAAATATCGTAAGTCGTTAATAAAGTTCACTTTATTATATCCATGACGTGTGTTTTTATAATCAGATTTAATACGCTAATAAACATAGATAAAAGAAGAGTTTCTACATCTACTCAACCTAACGCGACTCAGAACTGGACCTAATCCAGCCCGAGTTAAATAGGCTCAAGCTTACATGTTACGTAACACATCTAAACTGTTAATTTATCAAGTCTAATCTATACTGAGATATGAAGGACAAGACTAAAAGTTATTTTCGATCGAATGTGAAATCCATAATTCAAAGTCATGTCCCTTAAGTCTTAAACTTGATAGCTGGGTACCCGCATGTTGCAAAGCGATAAAATGTTACGCGAAAATAGTTACGACATTAACATAAGTATCATCTTAGAAACATATATAGTAAAATAAATTTTTTATTGCAAAATGAGATATAGTTTTTTTTTTTAACAACGATATATTAAAAAAGAAAAAAAGAACTAGCCAGGCGCTAGAAAATTACAAAAGCGATTGCAACCAATCATTCCAAGTAATACAAAGCTTACCTCTAAATTTGATCCAAGAAAAGGAAAAAAGACATATGTAATAAAAAATATCACATTTCCTCATAGAATGAGAGTTGAATGTGATACTATTTCTATAACGCCAAATGGTCCAACAAGTAGCTGCAAAAATGACGTAAGCGCGATCCTTCTTTTCTTAGATGTGTGCCATGACTGAAACCAAGAATCCCATTCACCACAAGAGGAAAAGGATGGGAAAGTAGAACCAGTCCAAGTAGGCGCAAGATGCCAAACAGCAGAAGCAGTGTCACAAGTGAAAAAAGAATGAAAATCTGATTCCACATAAACGTTGCAGACAGGGCATGTAATTGAGTCAACTTCTAAACCTCTAGAAGATAAGTTTAACCGAATTGGAAGCCTATTTAGAAACAGCCGCCACATAAAGATATTCACCTTTCTAGGAATAGCCTTACACCACCGGGTGCAAGGGGATATGGTAGGAAGAGTGAGCTCATCTATGTGCTTCCTAACCGCATTCACCGAAAAAGAGTCTTCATGGGAAAGACTCCAAATGCAAGAATCAAAAACACCAAGATCATCGGGCTCTATACTAGCAATATCAAAAATAAGAGCATCGAACTCAGTTTTTGTTCTACCCACATTAACCGGCCTACTCCAATCCCAAGCCCAAGAACCATTAGCAATGCGATGTTGAATCGAACAATCTTTATTATTATCAAGATGATACAATATGTTATATCTAATGTAGAGGGGCGCGTCGCCTAACTAGGTGTCTTTCCAAAAACGAATGGATGAGCCATCACCAACCTTGAATCTAATGGAGTTTAGAAGAACAATACCACTCGAGTGCAAGTGATTTATAGAACTGTAGAACCGTAGAGGGGGAGGGGTGAATACAGTTTCTTCGGCTTTTAGAACGTTTAAAAACTTTAAGCCGAGAAGATGAACCAAATGGTTGTACAATCAATACAACAACCACAAATACAATCCAAAGTATATAAAGTGAGTAAGGAGAGACATCACGATATATACTGGTTCGGGATGGGGGGTTTATACCATCCGTACGTCCAGTTGTGAATCCACGACATGATACTATTCCACTAGTATAATCCTTTCGGTGGACTACAAACCGTTACAATTCACTCCACCGATATTTGCCAATATCGATGCTCACAAAGAAGGAGTTACTCCCACGGTATTCCGCCCTCGGAAACCACCCAAAAGAATCTCAGGATTCGACTTTACCGAAGGGTCACCAAGACCGCTACCAAGACTTCCCACCGAAAGTATCAAACCCCAACTAGATCCCCAATGATCTAGGCTTGGTCACCAAGACACAAGACTTCCCTTACAAACAATTGAATGAATGAAAGATTGTTTTATCAACCAAGCCCTAACCTAACCTAGAGACTCGATTGTAGTAGAAAGGGTAAAGATAAGAAGACCCTCAACACAATCACAAGAGTGGATTAAGTTCTTGAGATTCTTCCCTTGCAAGGAGATGTGAACTTTCAAAAGATGTTAGTGTGTTTAACTAAGAACACAAGGGATAGAATTAGAGAATTAGAGAGAAAGAATGTAGAGAGAAAGAATAATGGCAATGGGTGATGAATACAAGAGGCAAGGGGGTCTTTATAGGCCAAGACCCAAACTTGGGATTAATTTACCAAGACTGGCGCGTCACCCGCGGGCAGCGCGCCAGGACCTCTGTTGTAGAAATCCCAAGTTTTGGGTGTTGGACCTTATAAATACCGAACCTTGCTAAACCCCCAATTGTACTTCACACTAAACCTTCACATTAATCAATCCAAGGTTTACCAACTCAAATAGCCAATTTGGAAAATATTTTGTGAAGTGTTTATGAGAAAACAAATTACCAAGGGTAGAAGAGTAGAAAGGGTAATTTGGTAGGGGTAGAAAGGGTATTCCTCACATGGCATAATAGAGAAGAGAATATGCCATGGGATATTCCTCTACAGGGAAGAGTGTGAGAGGTTGGGTTAAGAAGTAACCATGGTTAGGTTAGAAGAGTGTGCAGAGAATAAACCATGGTTAGGTTAAAGAGTATATCCAAGAGAATATTCGGTTAAGAGTTAACCATGGTTGGGTGAGAATGGGTGTGTAGAGAACTAACCATAGTTGGGTTAGAAGTGAACTATAGTTGGGTTAAGAGAGGATATCCAAGGGAATATTCCTTCCTTGGAAAAGAGGGTGAGCGAAAGGTTGGGATGTGAAAGGGTGTAAGGAATATAAGAGTTAGTTTGTGTGTGTGTGTATGTAAGGGAATATGTAAGTATTGGATGTGATGGGGAGCCTAGTGTTTGTAGAGAATGGGATGGTTGTGAGTAGTGTGTGTAATTTGAATGTAAAGGTGTTGGGAGTATAAGATATATGTTGTAAGGATGGGATGTGTATAGGGAGTGAGTTGTATATGTAAGGAATGTGTAAGATTAAAGTGAGGGGGAGCCTTGTGTGTGTGAAGAGAGGTATGTGAGTGAAGTGTGTATATTTTGAATATAAAGGTGTGTGTATGTGAGTATGTATGTGTAAGGATGTGTATGTGTAGAAAAGAGTGTATGTATGTGTATAGGGAAGTGTATGTATGTGTGTATGAGAAATGTGTATGAGAAATGTATAAAGTGAAGGGAATATTGTAAGAGGGAATATTGTATGGGAGTTTGTGAGGAGACAATGGTAACCTTTGTGTAAGGTGTAAGAGAATATGTAAGAGGTTGTTGGGAAAGGATTTTAGGAAGGATTGTGAGAGATTTGGTGTTTTTGTCTTTTATAAAAATGTGATTAAGAAAAGATTAAGAAATAATCTAATTGTCATTAAGAAGAAAAGTTTTAGAAAATTAAGATTATGAGTTGAGAAAACCATGATAATTCATAGTTTCATACTCGTGACTTTCCATGACTCGACATACTTAACTAACACCTTGGTACAAACAAGCCAAGTGCTTTACCATGATGTAAAGCATAACCCAAGCAGGAAAGGATGCGTTTACGCAAAGTGACCTTTTACTTAGTTTGACCAATAAGAAAGTAAACTCGTTACGTGATTAGAGAAGACGTAAGCACGGGATATGAGCATATAGATGCTTTCACATGATGTTACGTGAAATATATAAGCTCCCTAAGTTTAGAAAAGCCTTGGCTCGAGGCAAGAGTTAGAAAACATGAGTTGGTGTTTTCCCGTAAACGGGTGTTTCAAAAGTTGGATCTCTCTAATCCCAAAACTCGTTTCGAGTGTTCTCAATTAAGCACATAGCATATTCATATCTGTATTGAAAGATCCACATTTGTCGGGTAAGGGAAAATCCGACTTTCAAAATTCGTCCCGAACCATACAGTAGCCTGGCGCGTCAGCCACGCATCAACGCGTGAGTGACGCGTCAGGAACAAGTATGAAGTTCGGGGAGTTTTGGCTACCGTTTATTATTTTATGTGTTTAGAAGGTTTATTTGTTATCATTACAACATTAGGAGATCTTGATAATGTTGCCTCAACAAGAACCAACAATGCCAGCCCAAAACCCATTAGTATCGCAACCGCTAAGATCAATACCTGCTTCGTCACCATGAATAGCTTTAACCACGTGAATCCATAAAGCATTCGGGTTTTGGAAAAGACGCCATCTCCATTTCAATAAAAGAGACATATTAAAAGCTTTGAGACTACCAACGCCTAACCCACCTTTATCCATGGAGGCAAGGATAAAATATGGTTTTTTTCAACTGTTCCCTCCATTCAGCAGTATCTTTCATATTCTTTATAACAAGCTTCATTAAACCTTCAACAACATTAGTATCGTTTTCTATTTATAAAGTAATTACATCTTTATCATTATCCACAATGGACTGAGAGACGTCTTCGTTAACAATTTTGCTCTCATTTTCATTCTCTTTGCGCATAACAATCTTTATTTTGCTCTTTCGTTTTTCTGCATGTTTAATTGATACATGTAATATGAATAAATTAAATGATGTATAAGAAAATGTGAGGTGATTTACATACTTTGTTTTTTGATTTGCACATACTACTGTATAAGCTAACAAAGCAGGATGTGAGTATGATACAACTGTGTAAAACATAAAATACCGTGTCCCAATAAATAAATAAATAAACAAATAAATAAAGTGTGTAGATCAATTTTCTTAACTAAATCTTATCATAATATGATACTGAATAAGAGAATTGCAATACTCTCACAATTTTCACACAAAAACTTTCACAAAATGAGGCGATATGGTAAATTGTAAATTTAAGTAAAAGAGAGAAAATGTATTTGACTTTTGACTTTAATTGATAAATCACATAAAGACAAATCATTCTGTGAATTTTTTGGTGTGAAAATTATTTGGTTGTAGCAATCCATATTGGATAAACTATTATGGGCACCTTTTTGTGTGTCAACAAAAACGAGAGTTATATTCGGATTCAAATTTTCATCTCTCTCGTTTCATTTCAAACAACAATAAAGATAAACAAAATAATACATCATTTAGTTGTTTGTCGTGTTTAAAAGTCACACATAATATGTATTTAATACAAACTTAAAAGAATACATTTATACACACAGTACACTATTTACGAATATAATAGAAGTTGTTGTAAAAAGAAATTTTGATTAAAATCAAATATAATTTTTTAGTAAGAAAAGGAAACCATTCAATGATTAGTTGGAAACCATTCAGGCTTTTTCTAATTTGTGTCATGGTGGTACACAATTAAAACCATTTAATGAACATAAGTTGTCATGTTTGAATGTTACTTGAAATTAATAATTTCCTAACTTGCTTTCATTTATCGTATTTAATATTGTATTATATGGAAATTAACATAATCTAAGAAATTATTGTGTTTAATAAATACACATAAACATATGCCATGGTGGCAAATATTAGAAAATCCCCATAATCTTAAGGCTAGATGGCAAGGCATGGTGATGCCTTCACCATTTTGCAAACTCATACGTGAACCACCTTGCCCACCTCCTCCGCTCACGCGTGAGTGATTCACTCCTCCCAAGACGATTTGTGGTGAACGGTTCACCATAAGTGTTACTTGATGTTTTAGTATTTTTTTTATTTTGTGTGTGAATGTGTGTGAGGTACTTAGTGAGGTATATTTGTATAAAATGTGTATTTTAACGAAAAGTGAAGTTAGAAGTGACCTTGACTACTAAAAGGTGAGTGGGAGTGAGGAAAAATGAGATGAGAGAGAAAGTTGAGGTGACGTTGATGTATAAGGTGAAAAAAAACACACCCTTGCTATCTAGCCTAATATCAACACAGAAGCAGTTTAGTAATTTCAATAGGGATTTGGCCGTACAATAGCAACATACTTTTCGAGTTGTTCCAATCTAGTACGCGTATTTTTTTTGTCCCACTCAATGTAACGAACTTTCAAATTTTGTACCAATCTACCCATAAGGTGACTGGCAACCGGGTAAAAAGTTTGAAAACTGGTTAGTGGTATACATGGCATTTAATTTTAATTAAAATAAACGTATAACACACCCCACACACTCCACAATGGATTCAATATGCCAATGGGTATGATTAACAAGATTTTTGTTATGCAAGATGCAAACTTTCAGTCACCAGCCATGGTTCCATATACTCAAAAAACACTTTTTGATCAAAACCACCAACACAACCACCATATGATGTTTGGATTTCCCCTGACTTCGATATTCCCAAATGAACCCACAAATGGCATAGAACATCTTGGAAGTAATTTCTCTTCAATTGGTCCTATGGATGTTCCTATTTCAGCTTCTGCTCTAGCATCACTTTTTGCTTCAAGACACAGTCAACATGAAACCTTAAACTGCCCTCCTTTTAGTCAAAATCTCGATTTTCCAAAAACTTTAGTCCCAGACAATTATATCCCTGATGCAATACCATTACTGTTTAACGTCTCCGAGAATTACGGATATGATGGAACACTTAATGATGAGTAGGAAGTGTAGAACAAGCAATTTCTTGCAGTAGTAAAAGTGCCTCTTTAGGGTTTGATTCTAGCACTAACAGGCCGATTCAGGTTTTGCAATGTTCATCTGGATCAAATGGGTATCTTCGCATGATACAAGAAATCCTTACAGAGATCGCAAGCTATTCGCTTGGAAATCTTTACCGCGTAAGCTTTAAGCAGATTTGTTCTAATGATTTTTCGGATGGAAGTAGCAGTTTTGAAGATCGATTGAATCCGGCTCTAAAATCAACGAGTGTTGAAGCAAAGAAGAAGCATTTGCTGGCCTTGCTAGAAATGGTATGTGACCAAGAATCAACATTAGCCAAACATAAAAAAAAGAGCTTAAATATCAACCTTCCATGACCAAGAATCAAAAATTTTGCTACTATATACTAAAAAGAGCAAATTTGGAAAATTTATATTTGACCAAAATCAATATTTTCTTGATTTCAGTTGGCTAAAAAAATTTTACTTTTGTATGATCCAGGTGGATGAGCGGTATAACCAGTGCCTAGATGAGATCCATACAGTGATACCAGCTTTCCATGCCGAAGTATGTCTAATTATAAGTTTAATTTATTTACGGTTTAGAGTTAGGGAAAATTTTGGGGAAGTAAAAGTGGTGGTGAAGTTATTATAATAGGTATTTAGTGGAGATCCTACGTGGCAGCGTTTTTGGTAAAAAAAATTCAGGTTAGCGGGTAAAACAAGTTTTATGGGGTAGATTGGTACAAAAGTTGAAAGTTCGTTACATTAAAAAAAAAAAAAAAAAAAAAAAAAAAAAAAAAAACTAGATTGAAACAATTCGAAAAGTATGTTGCTATTGTACGGCAAAATCTCATTTCAATATGCGGTATAGATTAGGGCCACAATCCTATGTGTAAGGAGGTACTAATTGGGATTGCCTGTCTGTTTTAACTACAATAGTCAAAGAAAAAACATAGACTTACAGAGGCAAAATGACAACTGGGTCCAATCACCAGGCCCCAAAGAATTGTTAGAGTTGCTCACAACTCGCAACACAACTTTGAAAAATGAACACCACAACAAAATATATAGTGCCAAAAATAAATTGTTTCACAACAAATTTGAACAGAAAAAAAGCTCAGAAATAGTGCCCATCATCAAAGTTAACAGAAATAAAATTTAAGAATATCGTTTATCAAAAGTTAGTTTGGAAGAAACATCACCACCACACCATTTTGACTACCATTGTAACCTTTTTCGCGAACCAAACCATTGTTCATGTTCTGTTCCCATGACTTTAGAGTGACGGAGTAATGATTTTTCTCCCTAAACTCTCCCCACAATGATGGAAAACTCGACAATTTATTGTGTATGTTACGGATGTGGGGAACTGGAGGGACGATTTGAGACTTCCTAAATAAATCCATCAAGAGATCATCAACATAACAACATTATGATCTTTCACAGATTACATGAAGCTTAGACTTACATTTCTCTCTAATTTTATCAACAATTACATAATGGATATAAGGATATTATATAGCGAAATGATACAAAAGCATTAATATTGCTAAGATAGAAAAAGAGAACATGATTATATTTGCTATAAGTAATACATGACTCCATGCAGCATCTTCTAGGACTTAAATATTGTACCTGTTGAAACTGCCGCCTATGTTAAACTAGATCATCGAAGAAAAAGGTTTTTGCTGAACCCTAAACCCTTCAAACAGGGGAAATAGGGGGAAGTGAGGCGTAGACTACGGGAGCCTCATCTTCATCTGCCTCACCTTCATCTACTTGAGTGGCAACGTAGGTATGGTCAGAAGATTTTCTGCATTCGATGACTGATATACATATCGAAAATGCATGTAGAAGTGACAGAGACGTATTGTATTCGACTGAAAAGATTCCTTCCTTTAATGGAGAAAGACTGAAGAAGGGTCTCCCGTTCATCTCATCTCCCTATGGTCAAAAGCAAGGAGGACATAAGCTGAAGAAAATTAGCATCTAAACGTAGGAAAATAGTTGGCGCATGCAGATTGGGTAATGGTCAATATGGGTTCTAGTCAAAATAGTAACTTTTCACATGATCTGAAATGAAAGGGGTTGGATTGACCCAAAATACCTTTTGTCTAAGATTCTAATTTTTTATACCCAGTTAAAGCGTCAAATTTGATACTAGTACGAATTAAATGATTAAGAAGGCTTCATGCAAAATAAATAATAACTTTGGGTGATTTAAACGCGTTAGCGGGATGTTCGACGATTTGACACATTCCCTTTTTCTATTTTCATATTTACCCGTTTGACCTGTTATAAGTACACGGGTCAAAATTTCCCTTTCCAAAGATTTTACAAACCCCTTTGTAACCACTGAAGCCACCAACTATTTGAGTGAGCTTTACTATTTTCCGAAATTAATGAGCTTTTAGTCATCATAGGATGCCTGTTCTTAAGCAGTTTAATTAGCACAAACAAACTAGATAAATTTAGTATGGCCACTGTAGATGAATCAGGGAGTTAGAATATACCTGAAAGAAAAGGTTAAAACTTTCAGGGAAGTTTGATCTTCTCTTAGATTCCACCTTGTTGGTAAGGGTTCTCAATCGGCATCCCACATCCCAACCCCCACAATCACAAACCCCACCGGAACGCCACCGTTCAATTAATGGTGAAGGTTCTCCTTTTCTAGGTACACTGTGATGACCACCAGGTAGAATAACAGTTGTACTGAAATAATCTTGACTCTCGTCCTTCTCAGCCTTTCCTAGAAACTGCACAACAATTGCAGCCAGCTCAATTTCCAGATGGGCATCCAAGATTTGGTCGTCTGTTGAACCCGAGTCCATAGATGATAAAACAAACTCCCTAGTGGTACAATCAGACGGTGAAGGATTGGAAACCTTCATTTGAGCTGTTACATTAGGAAGATAGCCGGGATTTATGCCTTTGGTGCCCTGAGACAACCAGCCCCCCTTCTTTTTCTTCACCTCTTGAACGGAAAAAAATGTATAAATCCAACTGTTTGTGTCATCTTTCCCGGTCATACTTCTTACTGTGGCTGCAAGTATGTCACTGTTATTATCAACTGCAAATGTAAACAAGGGACGACCATTCTTTACAGCCACTTGAAACATAGCTTGATGTATTTTAGATGATGAATCGTTCATCTTATTCCTACATGAATTATCAACTTTCCCTTCTTTGCAATTTCTCAAATCCATCTTTACTTTCGCTTTAACTTTTGCATTTTCATGGGGTGTCTCAGGGTTATTTGACTTTGACGAGAAGAGTGGGTCCAATAGCCTTTTTAAAGGGCTTGTATGAGACCTTTTTGTGACAGAAGAATTATCCTTTGTTGAATTATGAGAAACCGGAGGCGATTCCACTGTTTTTGTAGCAGACTTAGGAGCTGCAGACTTAGAGCTCATACTAAAGCTATAGCGGTGTTTTCTACCATCTTTAAAATCTGATTTCTTTGAAGAGAGACTCAACTCTTTTGCTTCTATGGCCTTGGTTTTACATGGAGTGCTAGAATTTATTTCAGAACTGGCTTCATTATGTGAGTGCTTTCGGTTGACAACGTCGTGCTTTGAATCTTTTTGAATGTCTTCAGAGAAGATGACTAAGCTTTTGTGCCTCTGGAATAAAGTATCATCACTGGTTCCATAAGATGAATCTTGAAAACTCTCAGTTTCATTTACTAATTCATTTTGGATCTTCGATTTGCCCTTTAAGGATGATGATGATGCTGACCGAAAACTTTCCAGATCATCCGATGATTTAGATTCAGAAAATTTTTGAGGATCCACATCTTTGAAACGTCTTGACTTGGTTCTTGATCGGTTGGTAGTTTTCTTCTCAGTAGAGTGATTAACTGGACGATCTTTAGAAGAGATTTCTTCAGGAGATATGTTTAAATGAGATTGTAGAGCAGAATGATGAGGTTTCAAAGGAGCAGAAGAAGAGTCTTGACCTTTGCTAGAATGGCGACCCGAATCACCACTTGAAAATAATGAAGACGAGTTGCTGGTAGATGGCGAATTTTTGTCGCTTCCAGTGACTCCCTTTTTGTGATGATAATATTGCCATTGCTCTAAACGCCCCCAATCCATAACACCAAAATTTAAAGCTCTATCTTGGATGGGTTTTCCCCTCTCTAAATAAGCTGGCAGATTTGACATGTATCTAACAATCTCTTCCATCTCTGTTTCTTTCCTTCCAACATGTCGTTTTTGGCTCTGGTTTGACGATGATGCTGCCATCTTATAGAGTTTTTACAGCTTCAGAATAACACCAGAATAAACAGAACAAGCTTCTATAAGAAACTTGTTCCTACCTGGTTGCCTTCATAACCAAGCCAAACTTTGCTCTATGTCCTCTAAAACTTGCAATGAGTGCAGTGATATCTCTGAATTAATAGAAGAACCAAATTTTAAACTATGGTACCATCAAAGCTAATAGAAATATGTATCTACGACAATCTGGTCATCAGCCTGCTTTTCTAAACAAAACTTACTCGGGGTATAAAAAAGAACATGTTAATTATGAATGTACTAAATTTACTATGTAAACACATACTCAATAACTACCAAAAAGACTCCAGAAAAAAAAAAATATATATTATCACATGGGTTCCCGACAAAATTTAAACCAGGAGCACCAAGAAAATTGATGTTGTTAATTTTCAATTCATCTCCACATTAAACAAAAGACATTTATTTTTTGTAAATTTAACTTCCATCTATTATTAGGTCCTGCCTCAAACAAATGACATAGTATGTAGCTGCTAACTTTAAATTAAGATGAGAGGAGAGGGAGTGGGTGAGTGAAGGCTGCGGGGAGGGTGGAACCCCGCACGGGAACACCGCCGCCTCGCAGGGAACCCCGCACGGGGAGGCAAAATGCGGGGGTATTTCACGCATGCGGGGAGAAAAGAGAGAGACGTTGGAGTGGGTGGGAGAGGATTAAAACGAGATGAACAGACAACCATAATAGAGCACCCTTTGTTTATGAACACTGGAAGTACTTGGTCAAGAAATTGTGTGTTTGTGTTCAAGTTTAACCCATGAAGACATGGTTAAAAATCCCAAACTTTGCATATTAAATAGCAACCTACACCTTTGCGCATAACTGTGGTGGCACTGCTATTTGGACCAACAGTTTTACTGTATCATTCGAGGCGTAACACACAATAGCATGGGTGGGTGGGTGGGTGAAGAAAAAAAGAAAAAAAAAAAAAAAAAAAAAGTGAGTGAAGGGTGAGTGAAGGTGCCGCCTCCAAAAATGAAGTGAGTGAAGGAAAAAGTGAGAGATGATGTGGCGCAAGGGGATTGGTTGTGAGTGAGTGAAGGGGAGAGGAGTGAGTGATGCACTCCCCCCACCCTGAAGACAAGTTGGGTACATGTGTGCAGGTAAAATGGCTTCACCAAACTAACCCATTGGGTATTCTAGATCACAAATTCACATACTCCAGCAAAAAGACAAACTGTAGTCCAGTGAAAAAGGACAAGGAGAAGTTAGCAAACAAAAAAAATTGTGGTCCATGGAAATCATTAATACCATGATAAAGATATGTTTACAAAACTCCAAGTCCAAAGTATCACAAGAAACCAATAAGCAAGATTCCCTTATGATGGAGAAGAAGGCTTGTTAACAAGCATGGGGTGTTTGGTGAAGCCAACTTGCGTTTTTATCTTATTATATGTTTATTTTTAAGCAGTTTTGAGAACTTAGATTATAAAAATATGGAGGTTGGTACATGCTAATTTTGAGTAGATAAGCACTTTATGATGAGCAATCGCAACCACACCCTAGTTCACTCACAAATAATGTATAAGAAGTTTGGAAAAGCAATCGGACACCCGCAAAATAGTACTCATCAGCTGTATCAAAACGCAATAACATAAACAATTTAAATAAACATCGCTGAAAAGTTTTTTGAGCATTAACAATGATTAAGACATGTAGGGAAAAAATAATAGAAAATCAAAAAGTGGAAAAGGGAAAAGTGGCATTAAACATTTAGGCACATTGTCTCATTATTATCAACCTTTTATTTTTATCAACTGTGTATAAATTATACACCCCTAGTTGTGCAAGTAATTATCAACATAGTAAAAAAACAATTCTTTGACATTATCATACTAGACTAGACCTAGATCAAGTTGTGCTTCAACTTTACAATAAAATATACAACATTGCAAATTTACAACACCATTATGATTATAACAAAAATACATAAATGGTAGTAACATTTTATCATTCTTTCCTAAACTTATGATCAAAATAAGGGTACTTTTCACTTTTTCAGCAATATACGAAAATGGGCCATGTGGGATTTGCTTATTTTTTTTCTACTTATATGCTTATTTTGTAACAAGTTTTGTATGATTAAGATTTCAATAAGCGGGCAGGGAGATGATTATTTCCAAGTTCTTACATTTTTTTCTTATTATTATAAGCATTTTTTACATAATAATCAAATCTAATCATTATATCTTGGAGTGCTCATTTTTAAGCTAAAAATAAAATAAAAAAAAAACCCCTCCATATAAAAATTTATTTTAAAAACATAAATAAAAACTTCACCAAAATCCCAACAAATTAAAACCAAGTCATTTCAACAAAGACCCAATAAAATGCATATAAAAAATTAATGGGTTATTCAAGAATCAATATAATCAAACAAATGTCGGTGACAATCATAAAAAAACAAATCTTGGAACATGAAATTAATAAAAATACAATCTTGTAACTTAAGCAATGAATCTTTAACAAAAAAGACAGCAAAGAATTGACCTTTTTACTTCTTTTTTGTGATCTTCAGAATGTTCAAAGAGAGTTTTGATGATATGTGTGTGTGTTTTTTAGTGTGTGTGTGTGTGAGAGGGAGGTGCATTTGTGGGTGGTGATGATGTATATGAAAGAGAAGATATATATTGAATAAGAATGATGAAGTCTACTTACTACCAGGTGGGGCATTTTGTGACAGTACATGTGGATTTGAGCCTCATTTTATTACACAATCAACCTTGGTTTAAAAAAGTTTCTTTTTCAATGCAAGCCGTGTTTGTACATAGATAGCCTTTAAAATCTAAAGTACAATGTTATATTTGACAAAAGTAGCTGTTAGCAGTAGCATTGAGCAGTAGCAGTGAGCAGTGAGCTGTGAGCAGTAGCCAAAAAAGCTCACAGCTTCATAAAGAAGCATTGAGAAAATGAGCTTTCTTAAAAAACAGCAAAGCCCACAGCTCTCATGCCAAACAAACATAAAAAATAAAAAAGCTCATTCTCACCGCTCATTACCCCAAAAAGCTCCAAAAAAGCTCCGCGCCAAACATTGCCAATATCTTTACTCTCCCTCTGTTTAAAAATAAGTTATTGTGAGAAGACAAAAATCACATATACTATGTTTGATACTCAAGATCATTGAGAGAATATGCTTATTTTTCCAAGAAATAAGTTACTTAAAAAATAATTTTTTTTAGCAGACATAATTTATAAAAGATTTAAAAAAAATAATTTTCTATAATCTTTTAAAACCAAAGGTTATTTCATGTAGCTTATAAAAATAATCTCTTTTTATAATCTTCAGCACCAGCACCATCTCCAATTTTAACAACAGTTACTTTCGCCAAAAATACATTTAACAAAAATAAGGCCATATTAGTTTTCAATCACTTAAGAAATATTCACTTACTATATTATTTAGTTTTTATTTATAAAAGAAAGTTGACAATTATTTTGAAACATCTAAAAAAAATACAAACTATAATTATTTACGGAGTTTTAATCTGGTACTATATCTAACGGCTTTCGTATACTAGCCAAAAAAAAAAAAAAAAAAAAAAAAAAAAAAAAAAAAAAAAACCGTGAAATTCTCGGTAAAACATAATGTTAAAATCTTACTACATGAAATTTATAAATAAATCGTGTTGGATACTGTAAATGTTTGAAAATCAATAACGAATAATTTGACAATTGCCAAATAAGTTAAAAATATATGATGCTATCCATTTTGAATTGTTAATGAAGTGTACAAATATCTTTAAATTATGTACAAATAAGTTAAAAATATATGGTGCTATATATCCATTTTGATAACGTGTGGACGAATATCTTAACATTTGAGCACGTCTACTTAATGAATGTCGACGTGAAGTTGCTTATAAACACATTGAAGAAATGTAAATCGTATTTGACAAGTGCATAAAGAGGGTAATGTGAATAGGTCGTCATAGTTCGTATGCAATAATACAGGATTAATTTAGTTACTTGCGATCATAGAGTTTGCAATAGCCTTTGTATATGTTAGGCTAAAGGGAGTGGTGATGATTGGCTCACCATCAACATCAGCGTCACATCAGCTTTCTTTCTCCTCTCACTTTCCCTCACTCCTCACATTTCACCTGTTTTTGTCACCTTCCTCTCACATTTTATTAAAATACCCACTTTATATAAATATACACCACTAAATATCTCACATGTTTACATAATGTATGTAAATTGGTTTAGAGATGGGATGGGGATGGTTTCGTTATTTGGTTTTCCGTGTTAAACGGTAAGGACCCGATGAGATTGATGTAGATCAAGAAGCTCGGGTAACACTTAAACAAGAACCATATTTCACTGCTGTGAGGCAGTATTTGCCCAAGCGTGTGAGAACTTATGTGATGTTGTGTGTTGCTCCCTTTTTAGGTTTTGTAGGGTTTAAAGATAAACCCTTTGGGATGATCGACAGTCGCTAGGGTGTCAAGTGTCGATCATCCGGGAGCAGACAAAGAAGAAAGATTTCATTCGTCCTTTAGCTCATAGTGGTGTCTGTTGTGCGTCACCATTGTGCATTGTCAGATGGCACATCTTAACCGCTAGTGACAGTTGGGGAACAGTATCTTTGTCCTTATTCAGTTAGGCCTGAGAGGTCCTTCCAAGCCTACATAGCCTGGGATTTAAGCCGGGCCTTTATCAAGTGTTGATTGGGCCTTGGTGATGGCTTTGATTCGAGCGTGTAATAAATGAGCTTGGGCCATTAATATTGATACGTTATCAAGTCCTCCTAGTCTGAAGTGGACGTCCAGGGTATGATCTTTCCCTTGAGAAACCAATTAATTGTGTGGTTGGGGGTCTAAGGCCTAATCTAATGTATTCTGGGAGTTTATGTAGAAACTAGAAGGGGGGGGGGGGTTGAATAGTTTCATCGTTATTAATCACGTTTTTATAAAATTGGCTTTATAAATTGTGTTTGACAAAAGGATTCGATTCGAAGCTTACGTGAAATCAACACAACAATAGATATAAGCAATGATAAATAAACAAGTAAAGATAAAGAAAGGAAAGATCAAGCCGGCACACGAAGATTTATAGTGGTTCGGCCACGAAGCTCACTCCTTCGTCCCTACTCCACTCCCCGAGTCTCACACTCGAGAGTTTCACAAACACTATATCAACACGCTCCCTTATGGCGGAACAAACCTTACTCAAGCTTACACCAAGTTTAACGACACTAAGCGGAATGTCGAGTCCTAATCCTAGCTAGAACCAATCTATCAAAGCCCACGTGGCTTCACACCTCGTACCAACACGATGGCACGATACAACATAATACACAATATAAGACTTGCACTCAAGTCCTATTACATATATGAAACAATGAATGAAAGAGATGATAGATCCGCAACAATAAGATGAGATGACCAAAACTCTTCTTCAACACTTCGTTTCTTGATTACAACGAATGTTCTTCTCTTGCACTTAGAGGAAAGATGAGTGTGATATCTTGTAAACAACTAGAACTTGATAATGTGATCAAAGAGTATGTTTAAGAAAGAATTTCGGAATACAGAAGGTTTTGGTGCATTAGAGGTGAAGATTTCTGAAGGAAAACAGTTCTTTATTTACAGGCGTCAGGAAAGAGGCGACGGTCCCTTAAATTCTGGACGGTCCCTTATCGATAAGGGACCGCCGTCCTATTTAAGGGACCGTCCAGACAAACGCTCCCGTTGTGTCCTGACGTGGTGAAAAACTATCGGGTAAAGTTTTGTTGTCGATTTTGAGCGGGAAATATGGGTGTTATGATTTTGAATGTTGAAAACATTTTCTTAATAAAACATTTCTTTAAATTATACAAAAATACATTTGTAAAAATGTTTTATAACATGAAAATGTAGAGTTTTTAATCCTTTGACCACATACACAAGTTGGTAGAAGTTTGTACATACCTTAAGTGATGTTGATGGCAAAAAAGAGTTTTCCCGATTAAAAACTTATTAGTCGTAGTTTTATGTAACGTGTGTTTGTATTTTATGATTATCAAAACTTGTAGAGACCGATTAATGCAAATGACGTTTTTGACATTATTTGTATTAACAATCTCCCCCTTTTTGATGATTACAAAATGTAAACTCATTTTAGATAAAACTAGGCATTAATGAGTTTTAAAACGAGTCTCGTTTTCTTCTCCCCCTTTTTGTAGAATCAAAAATGCTTCATAGAAGAGATGAAGTCCATGACATTATGATGACTCCCCCTTGCTTAGTGCTTCCCCTTGATGAGGACACTTGGGAATTGATTGATGGAATTGAGCAGCAATAAGTTAGAAGAAACATGCAAGCAAACATAGAAATCCTACAGATAAGATTAGAGAAGGCAGGATAGGCATATACTGAGGACGGTCCCCTAAATGGGTCGACGGTCCTTTAAAGATTAGGACAGCCACCTTGATAAGGGACCGCCGACAGGAAGATTTTCTAGAACAAAATTTTAACAATTCATGCATAAAATAGATCATTCATTAAAAGACAAGAATAATGTCATTCATATGACATTTACAACATGAGTTTACAAGCATAATCCTAGTCTAATCTCCTAGGATATCTCATGTTAAGTCCGGTTTTATTGGTGATCATGCATGCTTCCCTAGAAATTGTGACCGCAAGGTGGAGAGGAGTTTTTGGGTAGGGGTTGGAGAAACCTGGATGACAAGAGGATGGAAATGATGTAGTCAAGATCATTCTTCATCTTTTGAAAGTGGGTGTGATTGTAGATGCAACAAGCACAATAACCCCCATGGGCATCCACTTGGGCAAGAGTGGGATGAGACATAGTTAGAGGATGAAGTTTTTGGGATAAGATGATATTGAGGAGGCTCAAATCAACAAGATTTGAGAATTCTTGAGCTTTGATGGAGTGTAGGGAGTTGACATTTTTCATTTGAGGTGGAAACAAAGGTGGTAATGAATGATCTTTAGGAATCGGGTTTGTATACTCATTTTGAGTAGATGGTGGCCCATTTTGTGGTTGAGAGGCAAAGAAGGAGAATGATGAAGATGATGCCTCATTATGTGATGTGGGATTGGAATTGACATGATTATTGTGTGAATTGCCAAGGTTTTATTTCTTCCTCCATATGGGTTTGACCGATATTCTTGGTTTTCTAGGGGATGACTTTTTGTTGGATGACATTGTGAAGAGGAGAGGTTATGCCATGGAAATGGATGGAGGAAGTAGTGGTTTAAGTAGAGGATGAAGGTGGCAAGAATAGTAAAGCATGCATGCTTGGTTAAATTAGTTCAAATGATGCTTAAGCAAATTAGGAATGTCCACAAGACCTAAGGGTAGGCTAGTCAAACATGCAGGAACATAAAGCAATTAACGACTCACAGATAGATGGACGGTCCTTCAAATAGGTGGACGGTCCCTTATCACTTATGGGACCGTGGGTCGATAATGGACCGCCACCAGGAGGATTACCAAATTTCAGAAAATGTTTCTAGTGGGTGCCTATATGAAACATATATGGAGATGTGATTATCTTGACCTTAAAAGAGAAGAAACATCCTAAAAGATAATCCAAAGTCTCCTAATTTCAATTTTGCTCATCTTTCCATGTCAGATAACATATTTGTTACATGATCCGATAGAGGAATTGAGCGCATCGTGCATGCATGGAAAACGTTTTTGAATTGTATTAACAATGCAAGAAAAATTGATTTTTCCGATTCTTGAGAAGATTTTGAACACATGAATTGGTGTTTTTATGCACAAAATCAAGTTTTCTTATTATCATGCAACAATGGTTGTTAATAAAAATAAATAGTTACTTCCCCAATTTCTAATTTTTGTGCGCAAGACAATCCTAGACTCAGATTAGAAGGCATTCTTTAACTATGAAATCTAAGGAGATATGTGTTCCATCATTCCTAATCCTAATCGAAGATAAAAGAATGGTTCACGCTTAAGTGGTTTAGTAAAAATATCAGCTATGTTTTCCTCCGTTGGCACTTTTTCAATAGATATGTTACCTTTTTGCACATTATCCCTAAGAAAATGGTGATGAATCTCAATGTGTTTGGTACGAGAGTGTTGCATGGGGTTTTTACTTAAATCTATTGCTCCTTTATTATCACACATGATTGGAATGTCATCAAGTGTAATACCATAGTCTACGAGAGCTTGTT
Organism: Artemisia argyi; assembly: GCA_030686995.1. Lineage (NCBI taxonomy): Eukaryota > Viridiplantae > Streptophyta > Magnoliopsida > Asterales > Asteraceae > Artemisia > Artemisia argyi. The sequence goes on from CM060682.1 coordinate 146,095,308, forward strand.
TCATCCATAGTGCTTATTGACATGCCTTTCCGGCGCTTACATATTTGGCTTCGGTTGTGGAGATAGCTAGTGCCGTTTGTTTCTTGGAGAACCAAGAAGTTAAGCAACAACCCATGAAGGTACAAATGCCACTAGTACTTTTTCGATCCACATAATCTCCCGCATGATCAGAGTCGGCGTAAACTATAGTTTCTATGCCGGTCCCCTTAGGATATCATAATCCTAAGTGCATAGTGCCTTTAATGTATCGGAAGATACGTTTAACCGCTTCTAAGTGGAAAGATTTGGGATCTTCCTGAAAGCTAGTACAAAGGCAGACACTAAACATGATATCGGGCCTACTTGCCGTTAGGTACAATAAACTTCCTATCATACCTCTATACTTAGTACTACCTACGGATTCACCCTCTTCATCCTCGGTGAGATTTGTGTCCGTAGCCATTAGGGTTTTCATAGGTTTGGTATCTTATAGTCCAAATTTCTTAAGCATTTCCTTAATATATTTGGATTGATTAAAGAATATTCCATCATCTAATTGTTTTATTTGTAGTCCAAGGAAGAAGTTAAGCTCGCCCATCATACTCATTTCAAACTCGTCATGCATGATTCTTAAGAATTCATCACACATGTCTTGACAAGTTGAACAAAATATAATGTCATCAACATATATTTGGACGATTATGATGTTTGAATCTTTCTTCTTGGTGAAAAGAGTGTTATCTACCATTCCCATCGAGTATTCATGCTTAAGAAGAAAAGCTTTCAACCTATCATACCAAGCCTTAGGGGCTTGTTTTAAAGCATATAAAGCTTTCTTTAATTTATAAACATGCCCGGGGTACTTGAAATCAATGAATCCTGGAGGTTGTGCAATATATACCTCCTCATTGATGAGACCGTTTAGGAATGCACTTTTCACATCCATTTGGAACAATTTAAAATCTAATGCACATGCATATGCGAGTAATATCCTAATGGACTCAAGTCTAGCTACGGGTGCATAGGTTTCGTCATAATCAATTCCTTCTTGTTGATTATAGCCTTGTGCGACTAACCTAGCTTTGTTCCTAGATACAATACCATTTTCATCTAGTTTGTTTCTAAATACCCACTTAGTCCCTATTATTGTGATATTCTTAGGTCTTGGTACTAACATCCAAGCATCGTTAGATTTAAATTGGTTTAATTCTTCTTGCATTGCGATGATCCAACTTTCATCTTTCAATGCTTCATTGACATTTTTAGGTTCAGTGATTGAACAAAACAAAAGAAGTTGCTATTGTTTTGAACTTGTGATCTAAGGGTTCTTTGGTTTAGGCTTCCTATGACGTTATCTAAAGGGTGGCTTTTAGATTCTTTAACATTTGAAGTTTCACCTATTTTGATGGTTTCTTGCGATATGTCTAGGTTTTTCATGTTTTCAACTATGGCGTTTTCTTCATCCAAATCATCATCTACCAAAGGTGAAGTTTTAGACCGAGGGGGACTCTCATCGAATGTCACGTTGAGTGATTCCTCGACGACCATTGTTTCCTTGTTTAAGACAATGTAGGCTTTAATAGTTTGAGAGTAACCTAGAAATACACCTTCGTAAGACTTTGGGTCAAACTTGGTGAGATAGTATTTGGTGTTTCAAATATAGCATTTGCTACCAAACACTCTAAAGTAATCTAGGGAAGGTTTCCTACCTTTCAAAATTTCATAAGGGGTTTTTCCTATGATTTGTCTAATTAAAATTCTATTAAGAATATAGGTGGATGTATCTACGGCATTACACCAAAACTTTTAGGGAATCGATTGCTCATTGAACATGGTTCTACTCATTTCTTGTAGGGTTCTATTTTTCCTTTCGACTACCCCATTTGATTGTGGAGTTCGTGAAGCCGAGAAATTGTGAGTAATACCATTAGCATCACAATAAGCTCCGAATTGAACTTCATTGTCAAATTCTCTACAATGGTCTGTCCTAATGGAAACTATGTTGCATCCTAATTGATTTTGAATTTTATTACTAAATATTTTGAATTGATCGAAAGTTTCTGTCTTTTTTTTTAAGAAACCTAGTCCAAGTGTACCTAGAGTAATTGTCTACGATCACCAGAGTGTAGAGATTTCCTCCATAACTCCATATGGCGGAAGGACCGAAGAGATCCATGTGAAGAAGCTCTAGACATCTAGATGTTGAGATCATGTTCTTAGGTTTATGACTGGAGTGAGCTTGTTTTCCAACCTTGCAAGCATCACAAAAGTGTTGATCGAACCTAAGTTTGGGAAGGTTTCTAACTAGATCCTTAGAAGACAATTATTGTATTAGACGCATGTTGGCGTGTCCTAATCTTCTATGCCATAAAGTAGAGTTATCATTAACCGTAGCTAAGCATATGTTCTCACTAGGTTTGTTACTAATTTTCATAACGTATAGGTTACCTTTTCTAATTCCTTTTGTAATAACTTTTCCGTTCTTAATTATCTCACTATCATCTTTGGAAAAGATTACCTTGCAACCATTATCACAGATTTGACTAATACCAAGCAAATTAAAACCTATGATATCCACATGTTCTACATTATTAATAGTAAGAGAGTTATGAGTGATTGTACCTTTGCCAATGATATTGCCCTTGAGCTTACTACCAAATGTAACGTTACCTCCAGCACTTGGATTGTATGATGAGAATAGCTTGCGATTACTCGTCATGTGATTTGTGTATCCGCTATCCTTGACACATTCGTCGGGCTCCAGGCCAATTCCCAAATATATCTAGTGATAACACAGACAAACTCAAACATATGGTCCCCAATATCTCATGGGTCCAAAGTTGTTAGCGCCAAACATCCTATACATTTGTTGCATTTGTCTAGGGTGTGGATATTGTAACAACTCGCATTTTTGGATTACTATTCATTTTTACTATTCACTTTCACTATTCACTCCCGAAATTTTTATTTCATATTCTCTTAAGTTAAACTATTTTAATGATAATCCGAGAATTTGACACTCGTCGGATCATTTCTGCAAAAATCACAAAACCGTGTCCGAGATTTACTTTTAGGTTTAAACGTCATTCCAGCATCCCGATATGTCCATAAAACACTATAAACAATAGAAATATGATTTTCTCTCATTTTAGGACAATTCCAAAAGTTTTGGAATTTTACGTTTTCCAGTTCAGCGTTTTACGCGAATTACACGTTTTAGACCCGCGTTTCTAGTTTTAACAGCATTTAAGCAACCCGATAGAACTTGCCACTCATTAAATGTGCTAATATAGGTTATATTAATAAGTTCTAACATATTTATAAGTTTCATATTTTTAGGATACCCTATTTTAAGTTTCGTGACTTTACGACTTACAGTTAGCAATTAACGGGACCAAAACTCACTCCATAAAAGCAAGATAACATCAAAACTTCACCTAGTCATCCAAGATAAGCATATGAACGAAATTTTAGACCACATGGGGTGTTTGTATATGTGTCATCTAGATAAGACTAGGAAACTTACAAAGGAAGACTTATACATGTTTAAGTAAACTTAGGCTCCAAGTAAAACTTGGTCACCAAGTTTAGGAAATTTCCTAGGAGCTTTCCTAACCTCCTCATCTTCACTATAAATAGCAAGCTCGTCCTCTTCCTTTCTCTTCATTCCAAACACTCAACAACAAATCCATAAACCATGATCCTTTGATTTTTAAGTTATAAGTTACATACCAAAGTTGAAGGCATAGTTAGTCTCTACATGAATCAAGAGTTTGTTTGGTGATTCCATGGTTGAATTAGGAGCTACACAAGGGTACTAGGGCTGAGCTAAGAAGGTTTTCAAAAGGATTATAGCAAGGGTTTGCAAGAGTTGTGGTGAAGGGTTTGCAAGCATAGGTTTAGTGTCCTAGTTCATACTTGACTTCCTTTCTTTAGAAAGTCAAAAGTTGTAAGAAACCCTATTATACTTTCTTGCTAAATATCATTTCCATGCTATTTATATTTCATTCATACTATATATTGTCTTGTTATTATGTTCATGATGTATAAAAATTGGTAAAACAAGTTATGGTATATATATGGTAACTTATATTAAGTAAACAAGTAAACTAGTAACTTATATTGAGAACCATGACCAAAATAGAGTAACCATGATATGAAACACTTACCTAATGTTATAGAGGGTTTTAAAATGAAAACATAGCAATTTGAATCACCTAAAACGAGTACACGAGTCAAAAGTTATGGCTATTAGAAGTTACTAAAATCTTTACGGCAAAACTGTCTCAAACTTTATGTGACAGAACCTTAAACACGCAAAAAGAGGCTTTTCTGCTCCGTTTCATCAAAAAGTTAAAGCATGAAAGTCGTCCGGAATCACGTTTTCTTCAAAAACTCAGGAGCACGTTTCCAGAAAACCAATAACGAATGAGATTTTCTTCAGTTTCTTAACAGCTATTTTATATACCAAAGTTACTATATAATAGTTATGGTTTAATATAACCAAGAGGTCTAATGACCTAAAGCCAAGACCACAACCATGGCTAAGGCCAAGGATGCGTCTCAAGACCATGGTAACAATGACCAAGGTCACGGAAAAGCCACGGCTAAAGACCATATAACTTTTAAAGATCAAAAACTTATATATTTTTATACTACAATAGTAGGAAGCCTCATGTGAGGGGTTCATTAAAGTAAACCATCGAGATGAGTTGTGGATTTACGAATTAAAGTGTCCTGGCTCCTCGAACGTTTACTACATGACCTCTGAATTATGTCGGCCCGAACGGTAGTAAGAGATATACAACCTATACATGTTTCATAAACCATTTATATTTAAAGACTTACACTATATACTAAGTACTACATCATGAACTATATGCAAGACATATATAGGAAATTCTTCGTATTCTTAGACGTTACTCCAAACCTAAGTCGCTACGTTCTATTATAGGCTGCTCTTAGAGACTTTCGTGATTCGACTACCACTTTCATTTCTCATTACATAACTTAAGGTGAGTCATAGCCCCTACTCTTTTCATACTTGTTTTTAACTCTTTGGGGGAGACACATGCTCAACTATTTGCTTTTACGTGTACAAATACTCAAAACATTTATACTTGATTGTAGACATACATGATTATGATAAACTTATTTGCGTTATTCTTGAATGCATTATACTTAATTACATTATTCAATTTAGTGGCTAGCAGTAGTCTTTGGGAAGTGGCTCCCAGTTATCTTTGGGAAGCGGCTCCCAGTAGGTCTTTGGGAAGAGGCTCCCAGCATGTGCATTTTAGTGACTAGCAGTAACCTTTGGGAAGAGGCTCCCAGTATGTGCATTTTAGTCTAAAAGTCTCCCAACATAAACGGAGCAACACTAAGTGCAATTATGTGAACTATTAAGACTATTTGTATGTTTGACTATAATATGTACTATATTTTAGCAGTGGGTTGTGAACACACAGGTTGCAAGTGTTGTTATGGGCGGGACTTGCAACTGAGTGGATTCACAATGCCTTTGCTGTGTGAACATTCTTTAAAGTCTTTTCAACTATTTTAAGACAAACTCTATGAACTCACCAACCATTGTGTTGACACTTTAGCATGTTTATCTCAGGTTAGTAAGGCGATAGCTAGTGCGTGGAACTTAGAGTCAAGCTGCATATTCTGAAGACTTACGCTTTTATCATTTACCATTCAAAACATTTTGTATACATTTATGTATCATACTTTGGAATCTCATGTTTGTAACTTTGAATTCATTAATCGAATGGTAACTTTTCAAAACGTCTCATTTAGAGGTCGTTTTCTATAACTTGTACTTTGTATTATGAAGTAGCACCCCAGTGACACAGTCTTCTGCCGCGGTATTTTGGGGGTGTTACAGATTGGTATCAGAGCCTTGGTTATAGAGAACTAGGTTGCATTTAGTGCCTAGACTATAACTGCTTTATACATTAAGACTCTCCTCTTTATTTGCCTTACACACACTACATACGCATATGCTTTTTGTTAGTTGTTGGTTTAGTTCCACGCTGTTAGATGATATGACCTTAGTATTATAAGGAACCCCAGAGTTTAGTCGAGTCATTAAAAATATGGAGCTCAGTAATAACTAATTATTTAACTTGATCTTATGACAGTTCTTGTTTGATGAGACATAAGGTTTGAGTTAAATAATATTATTACTTAGCTTTAGGGATTTGATGACTTGGTTATCTTACTATCTGTCTCAGAAAGAGAGTTTTTGTGTCGGAAATTCTTAAGTAGGATGATTTAGAATCTCCTTATTTAAATGGATTGGGATGCCTCTGTATTTAAATAAAGAAATTGTAAATCACCGAACCATAAGTTTATGATCCCTTACTTACATAAATTTGGACGCTTCTTTATGTAAGTAATGTGTTATAAATAAGTGGGCTTAAATGTAGCCGATACGACTCCTTAACCACAACCTTAGACGAATCAGAGTGAACACCACTATTTTAGATCCTGAATCCCGAATTCTCTTAGACACACCGTAAGTAGTTAACATCAACAGAACTTCGGGACGAAGTTCTCCTTAAGGGGTAGAGACTGTAACAACTCGCATTTTCGGATTACTATTCATTTTTACTATTCACTTTCACTATTCACTCCCGAAATTTTTATTTCATATTCTCGTAAGTTAAACTATTTTAATGATAATCCGAGAATTTGACACTCGTCGGATCATTTCTGCAAAAATCACAAAACCGTGTCCGAGATTTACTTTTAGGTTTAAACGTCATTTCAGCATCCCGATATGTCCATAAAACACTATAAACAATAGAAATATGATTTTCTCTCATTTTAGGACAATTCCAAAAGTTTTGGAATATTACGTTTTCCAGTTCAGCGTTTTACGCGAATTACACGTTTTAGACCCGCGTTTCCAGTTTTAACAGCATTTAAGCAACCCGATAGAACTTGCCACTCATTAAATGTGCTAATATAGGTTATATTAATAAGTTCTAACATATTTATAAGTTTCATATTTTTAGGATACCCTATTTTAAGTTTCGTGACTTTACGACTTACAGTTAGCAATTAACGGGACCAAAACTCACTCCATAAAAGCAAGATAACATCAAAACTTCACCTAGTCATCAAAGATAAGCATATGAACGAAATTTTAGACCACATGGGGTGTTTGTATATGTGTCATCTAGATAAGACTAGAAAACTTACAAAGGAAGACTTATACATGTTTAAGTAAACTTAGGCTCCAAGTAAAACTTGGTCACCAAGTTTAGGAAATTTCCTAGGAGCTTTCCTAACCTCCCCATCTTCACTATAAATAGCAAGCTCATCCTCTTCCTTTCTCTTCATTCCAAACACTCAACAACAAATCCATAAACCATGATCCTTTGATTTCTAAGTTATAAGTTACATACCAAAGTTGAAGGCATAGTTAGTCTCTACATGAATCAAGAGTTTGTTTGGTGATTCCATGGTTAAATTAGGAGCTACACAAGGGTACTAGGGCTAAGCTAAGAAGGTTTTCAAAAGGATTATAGCAAGGGTTTGCAAGAGTTGTGGTGAAGGGTTTGCAAGCATAAGTTTAGTGTCCTAGTTCATACTTGACTTCCTTTCTTTAGAAAGCCAAAAGTTGTAAGAAACCCTATTATACTTTCTTGTTAAATATCATTTCCATGCTATTTATATTACATTCATACTATATATTGTCTTGTTATTATGTTCATGATGTATAAAAATTGGTAAAACAAGTTATGGTATATATATGGTAACTTATATTAAGTAAACAAGTAAACTAGTGACTTATATTGAGAACCATGACCAAAATAGAGTAACCATGATATGAAACACTTACCTAATGTTATAGAGGGTTTTAAAATGAAAACATAGCAATTTGAATCACCTAAAACGAGTACACGAGTCAAAAGTTATGGCTATTAGAAGTTACTAAAATCTTTACGGCAAAACTGTCTCAAACTTTCTGTGACAGAACCTTAAACACGCAAAAAGAGGCTTTTCTGCTCCGTTTCATCAAAAAGTTAAAGCACGAAAGTTGTCTGGAATCACGTTTTCTTCAAAAACTCAGGAGCACGTTTCCAGAAAACCAATAACGAATGAGATTTTCTTCAGTTTCTTAACAGCTATTTTATATACCAAAGTTACTATATAATAGTTATGGTTTAATATAACCAAGAGGTCTAATGACCTAAAGCCAAGACCACAACCATGGCTAAGGCCAAGGATGCGTCTCAAGACCATGGTAACAATGACCAAGGTCACGGCAAAGCCACGGCTAAAGACCATATAACTTTTAAAGATCAAAAACTTATATATTTTTATACTACAATAGTAGGGAGCCTCATGTGAGGGGTTCATTAAAGTAAACCGTCGAGATGAGTTGTGGATTTACGAATTAAAGTGTCCTGGCTCCTCGAACGTTTACTACATGACCTCTGAATTATGTCGGCCCGAACGGTAGTAAGAGATATACAACCTATACATGTTTCATAAACCATTTATATTCAAAGACTTACACTATATACTAAGTACAACATCATGAACTATATGCAAGACATATATAGGAAATTCTTCGTATTCTTAGACGTTACTCCAAACCTAAGTCGCTACGTTCTATTATAGGCTGCTCTTAGAGACTTTCGTGATTCGACTACCACTTTCATTTCTCATTACATAACTTAAGGTGAGTCATAGCCTCTACTCTTTTCATACTTGTTTTTAACTCTTTGGGGGAGATACATGCTCAACTATTTGCTTTTACGTGTACAAATACTCAAAACATTTATACTTGATTGTAGACATACATGATTATGATAAACTTATTTGCGTTATTCTTGAATGCATTATACTTAATTGCGTTATTCAATTTAGTGGCTAGTAGTAATCTTTGGGAAGTGGCTCCCAGTTATCTTTGGGAAGTGGCTCCCAGTAGGTCTTTGGGAAGAGGCTCCCAGCATGTGCATTTTAGTGACTAGCAGTAACCTTTGGGAAGAGGCTCCCAGTATGTGCATTTTAGTCTAAAAGTATCCCAACATAAACGGAGCAACACTAAGTGCAATTATGTGAACTATTAAGACTATTTGTATGTTTAACTATAATATGTACTATATTTTAGCAGTGGGTTGTGAACACACAGGTTGCAAGTGTTGTTATGGGCAGGACTTGCAACTGAGTGGATTCACAATGCCTTTGCTGTGTGAACATTCTTTAAAGTCTTTTCAACTATTTTAAGACAAACTCTATGAACTCACCAACCATTGTGTTGACACTTTAGCATGTTTATCTCAGGTTAGTAAGGCGATAGCTAGTGCGTGGAACTTAGAGTCAAGCTGCATATTCTGAAGACTTATGCTTTTATCATTTACCATTCAAAACATTTTGTATACATTTATGTATCATACTTTGGAATCTCATGTTTGTAACTTTGAATTCATTAATCGAATGGTAACTTTTCAAAACGTCTCATTTAGAGGTCGTTTTCTATAACTTGTACTTTGTATTATGAAGTAGCACCCCAGTGACACAGTCTTCCACTGCGGTATTTTGGGGGTGTTACAGATATGGTGTGTAGAATCCCATAGGAGGGAAATCATTTTTCCAATTCATGGAGTAGTTCTTATAATGATTTTTATATTTAGCTGTTTTTGATCCAGTTTGTCTATTTGGTATATTTGTTCTCCTGAGGGTTGGAGGTGTAGATCTTATAGTTGGTTTGTTGTAACCTAGTCCTGGTTTTAGTATTGGTCTATAGAATTGTTTTACTTCTTCTATACTAGCAATGGGTGTTTCTGGTTTTTCTAGTATTGACTGTTTTGAACCAGAATCTGTAATGACTTCGGGTAAGGTTACAGTATTCCTTACTGGTGACGGTCCTTTATCGATGAGACGGTCCTTTAAATGTGAGGGACCGTCAGGTGGATTTGAGGGACCGTCTCCAGTAGCCAGGTCCGACTGAGACTTCACAAATTTTATTTGTTTTGATATGTTTGGTGTTGCTTCAAAAAAGTTATAACCTATACCGGTTTTATCGTCGGAAGCCTTTTGAACTCCTATAAGTTGTCTAAGAAAGTGAGTGCTCTTTTCAAACTTATTTAATTTTAAGGCTTCCTCTTTGAGTTCCTCATTTTCGATTTTAAGAAGTTTGCACGTTTTACATTCCGAAGCGATTTCTTTTCCTTTCTCAAGTCTAGATAACATTTCTTTTAGTTCCAATATTTCTTTTTCTAATTTAGATTTGGTGGATTTTAGAGATTTGTTTTTCACAATTATCTTTTGACTCGCTTCAAAAATTTTATCATATTCATTGTCTAAGTCAAGTGAATCTACTGAGCAAATATCAAAATTGTGGAAATCGTGTGGAAAACTAGAAGGGGGGTTGAATAGTTTTATGTCCTTTTTAAATTTATTACCAAAATATTTTGTAGCTTATTAAAAACTTTCGATTCGATCTCAAGTGAATTCAAGTGACAACCAATATAAGCAATTCTAATCTAATAATGAAAGTATTGAAATGTAATGAAGAAAAGATAGAGTTAGAAAGATCAAACCACAACACGCGAATTTATAGTGGTTCAGCTACAAGGACACCTTCCTTGCCCTACTCCACTCCCCGAGTACCACACTCGAGAGTTTTCTTCACTATGTCAACAAACTCCTTATGGTGGAGAAACCTTACACACCTTGGCTTACACGAGTTAACGACACTAAGCTAAATGTCGAGTTCTAATCGTAGCTAGAACCAATCTCACAACTTCTTCAAAGGCTTCACACCTTTTTCACACCTTCACAACTTCTTCAAGACTTCACACCTTCTTCACACCTTGTCAACTTCACACCTTCTTCTAAGCACAACTAAGTCACAACTTCTAAACTACTTTACAACACACCTAGTTTCTACAATCAACAAATTCACATAACACTTTTACAAATATCTAACACTACTACAATATGAAACTAGCTATTCACAACACTACTACAATTAGATGGATGTAGAAGAGTGTTCTTCTTCTTGCACTTGAGTGGATGAAGCTTTGGATCACTTGGAAACAAAGACTTATGAATTATATGATCAAAGGATTTTAGATCTAGAAATGGAGGTTGGATCAGAAAGTTTATAGTGCAAAAAGGTGAGAAAAATATGTGAAATGATCCAATATTTATAGGGCCAGAAAATACTGTTCTGGAGCGTGCCGGTCCCCTTAATTAGGGGGCGGTCCCCTTAATGATTAAGGGGGCCGCCTAGTAAAATTAAGGGGGCCGCCCTGCTGAACGTTGGAAAAGTTTTTCTGGATAAAATTTGCCCTTTTTGGTTGGAAATTTGAAATCATATCTTTGTAGTTTAATATAACATTACCAAAAATGATTTACAAATATATATAAAATGTTTATATCATTTTATAAGATGTTATGTCTTAAGACAAAATTTCCTTTGATCATGTGATGCATAAGATGCTTAGTTTATGCATACCTTAAGTGATATTAGATGTAGAGGTAAATATTTGTTACCAAATACTTGTTTACGTCTTAATCTTGACTTAATTTGATTTGAGTTTTGTGATTATCAAAACATAGGTTTATTGAGAGATATTAATAACATTATTTATATCAACAATCTCCCCCTTTTTGATGATTACAAAACTTAAACTCATTAACTCAAAAATTAGTTTTTAAACAAGTATTTTAGTAAGTTTATATTTACTTCTCCCCCTTTTTGTAGAATCAAAAAGGTTATGCTGACAATTTTCAAACGTGAAAATTTGACGGGAAGCTATCTCCCCCTTGATGTGTACTCCCCCTCGTTTGGGGGCACCAAGAGAACGAGCTATGGAATGCCTTGCAACACAAAAATATTAGAAGCACAAGTGTATTCATGCAAACATATATTAGGTGATAAAAAGAAATATGCATGGTTTAAAGAAAGCATTCATATAAAAGAAATGATTGTGTTAAGACACAACATACAAGTAGCAATAAGGATTACAAGTAGAAAAGCTAGTACACAAATAAACAACTAGGAGAATACATCATCATGCAAAGAGTACATGGTCTTCATAGAGCTTGCTAGCAAAAGGGTGGTAGAGGCTTTATTTATTAAGCATATCAAATGCTTAATTTGGAGAGCATGATGGTGATGGTGGAGGAATGGGTGAGAATTGTGGTGGAGGAATGATTGGAGAGGATGGTGGAGTTGGTGGTGGTGGTGGGTTGGTAAGCAAATGTTCAATATATGAAAACATATATTGAATTTCATCTCTAAGGCCAAAGATGACAGTGCGGTTGTGGATACAACAAAGACAAGTATCCCCATGGGATTGAAGTAGCCTCCAAGGCACGGGATTGGCAAAGAATGGTGGTGTAATTGGTGGAGATGAAAGATGAGTATCAAGAGGTGTTATTGGTGAAAGTGAGATGGTAAGATGGGTGGACATAGGTTCTTGTGTAGGAAGTGGTGATGATACTTGTGGTGACAAGTGTGAGTTGATGTAGTCATTGATTGATTAAGTTGAGGGTATGGAGGATGAGGAAGTTCCATGAGTGGAAGGTGTTTTAGATGGTGCATTGGGTGCACTTGGGGATGAGCATTTGGGTGGAGGTGATGGGGTTTTATCTTCTTCATTTGTTAAGTCAATGAAGAGTTGTTTTGGGGGGATGACCACAAGCTTTTGTTTCTTGGAGGCTTTGGAGTGTGAGGTGCTTGGTGGAGTCATGATGATTTAGATGATGAATGATGAGAAGAAGAATGATGATTATGGAGGGAATTTATAGTATGGAAATGGTTGTTTTAGGTATGTATTTAAAATGGTTGAATGAGATGCTAAAATCAGTTGGGTTAAAATGGGAAATGGTAGCTGATACTAGAGAAAGGGTTCACAAGATGCAAAAGAAAACAGTGAACCCAGTTCCAGATGGTCGGTCCCCTTAATTGTATGCCGGCCCCCTTAATTATTAAGGGGACCGCCTAGGAAATTAAGGGGGCCGTCCATCTGGTGTTTTCCCAGACGACCAGAAACCCAAAATTTGCAGAATTTGGTGATTTTTCAAGTGTGTTTTTCCAGCAAGCTCTATTAGAAGTATATACTCTAGGAATAATGATATATAAACATATATAAATAACCAAATTTTGCATGCAAATTAACATATTATAATCCACATTGAAAAGAAGCATAGCATAACATTAAGATAATAGCATGATAATAGTTAGAGTCTAAAAATAATTCAGGAGATAAACAAGAAATAACACAAGTATTTCCGAATTAATTGGACAAATAGCAAACCATACAAGTGTCTAATAGAACCAAATAATAACAAGTAGCAATATGTCAATATCTTCTACTTCTTTTTCTTTCCAAGCATCTTCCTAAACATCTTCCCAACTGATTTGAATCCTCCTCGAAGTTCTTCATGCATTTGTTGTTGACGGTTGATGATGGACGTTTGACGAGTGAAGAGAAACTCATCGGTACGTTCATGAGGAAGAGGAACTTGATACTCGGTATCATCAAGATCAGAAAGATTTTCAACAAAGGTCGTGGGGGATGGAGTACTAACACGTGAGGTGTTTTCCTCCTCATCATCATCGTCCTCACGATGAGATGTAGAACCACGAGGCCTAGAATACAAAGGAGCACGAGATTTTCCTTTGTCACTTCGAGAACGACGAGTACGAACACGAGTAAGTTGGTTCAAAGTAGGAAGGATATGAACGTAGTAATCTCGTTGAAGATGTGGGTAATGTTCCATCACATAACGATAAAGTCGTGTGAGGAACATACCATAAGGAAGATTTGCATTTGGGGTGTTTTTGGCGGACATGATTCGATGAATAAAAAGATAAGCCAAGTTGTATTGCTCTTCAGCAACTACACAATACAACATGTGGGCAATGCTCGCCGTGACATGATCACGGTGACCACCCATACCAAACGCATTCTCGCGAATGAGTTCTTCCCACTTTTTCAAATCTTGGCTTAACTCTTTGAGGAGGATTTGATTTGCATGAATATCGACATTCTTCGACTTGATTACTCGACTAGTCGTACGACGTTCTAGTTCAAGCATTCGACGAATGTCTTCAGGACTAGGAATCTCAGAATAGTAGGGGCCATCCTGAGGACGATTTCTTTCAAGAGAGGAAAGATCCCATTCATTTGAGAAAACGGCTTGGCCGTTGAATGGGATTCTCAGAATTTATCCAAATTGAGCAAGAGTAAGAGTGATGAATTGATTTTGAATCATGAAGGAAATGAGGATATTACCATAGGGATTGGTTTGCACAGTTACTTGGCTATAGAAGTCGAGGATAAAACGAGGAATGATTGGTTCGTTGATATGGAAAAGACATTCAAAACGAATATTGGAGAACATTCGTTCTGTTTGATCATTTTCATAGAAAGATGGATCGACAATTCTTCCTTCGTGAATGTTTCTATTTTCAATAGGACGATAGAAACATGCAACTGAAGGAGACATGCCGGGAGTAGAAGAGACATTTGGAATGTATTGTTTTGTTTTGGAGACATCACCAACCGTGGTCTTAGGCATTTTCACCTAAACAATATAACAACAAAAATAAAATTAATATAAAAATAACTATCATGCATATGTTATATATATGTTATATATATATATATATATATATATATATATATATATATATATATATATATATATATATATATATATATATATATATATATATATATATATATGCTATATATGTGGAACAAAATTCTACTTCGACACAAAAAAAATATTCAATGAAGTAGTTTCATAATGTTCCTTTTTATTTTGATTTAAAACTCGTTTATAATATATGATATCAAAGAGTATGATATCATAATTCATTTCGAAGTAAGGCTAGATATATATTAGATTATATATCTTCCATTTCATAAGATTTTGACACAACATAAGCTTGTTTAAAAGATTAAAATGCGAATTTTAGTTTTCAAAAATATCATTTTCGAGATAAACTAAACGCTCCCTTAACTAGATAAAAACATCCTAAAACATCAATATATATATTGATTATATATCTTGATGACGTCTATTGATTCTAGTAGTATTAACAAATTTTATGAACTAGTTTTAAGTTTCAAATAACTACATATAGTTATAGTTTGTTCATGAACCAAACGCCCATGTTGTCTTCATGAACCATTTTATAACGAATTGAAAAGTATGTTTTGATTGTTTATAATATTAAAACAATGTAATGTAGTAAGTTTTAAATAGTTTTTAAGAGTTATATCAACAATGTGCCTTTTGAAAAATAAAATTCAACAAGAGTTTATGGGCGATTAATGATTTTGACAAAATGATATGTTATACTAAATTTGAGTTGCAATACATCATCCTAATCCTATGGGAAGCATTTGGTAGTTCAATTTCTAGCTTCTATTTCACTAATTAAAATAAATTTTAATAAAATGCATAATTATTGATTAGACACCAAACCGAATGAAATGTGATGAAATGCATGTTGGAAAACTTACAAAAGATGTTGTTATATGTTTGGTTAACGTTTTCCCCTTGCGAAACAACCCCGGATTGGTGATATGGTGGAGGATTTTGATAGTTTTGGGTGTTTTGGTTCGTACTCAGCAGTAATGGAGAAGAGATGAATGAGCAAATGGAGTGTTTGGGAATGGAAATAAGGTGGAAAACGTATTTGGGAGTGTCAGATGGCCGGTCCCCTTAAACATTAAGGGGACCGCCCTCGATAACAAGCCGGTCCCCTTAATCTTTAAGGGGGCCGCCTTTGAAATTTTTGAAATTTCGCGGAATTAGTTTCTGGAACAAATATATTTATACGTATATAATTAGATTTATAATATATCAAAAATACGCAAACGTTTATTGGCACGATGATAAGATACTTAACAATTTTTAATTACCGTTTCGATAATTAAAATGTACCTTTGACAATTTTGGATAAAATGATCAAAGTGTTAAGTTGATGAGGGGTTTGAGGTGTGTTAGGGAATATGTGAATAAGTGTGTATATATATATATATATATATATATATATATATATATATATATATATATATATATATATATATGTATATAAGTATAAATGTGAGTGAAAGATGGGTTGATGGGTGAGGTTTGAAAGATAATAGCGGAGAGAGGATATAGTCGGTGAGAGGAGTTTGTTTCATCCATAGTGTTCACGTGCGAAGGCGTTCTTGCATGATAAAAGTCCACTTGACTCATATCCCTTCATCATCATGAGTCTTCTAAAAGAGGACTTAATAGGATAACACGAGGGGAGAAGGAAAGGGTTCGATAATGAACAATTTCCTGGAGTTCTAGAAAGTCAACTAATGACGTATCTAGGTTATGTGCAAGTAATTATATATATATATATATATATATATATATATATATATATATATATATATATATATATATATATATATATATATATATATATATATATATATGATCACCACACTTGAAACATTTCCTTTCAATCTTGTTGTTCTTGTCATCCTTACTCTTTTGAAATGTTTTCTTTTCATCATGCGGCTGTCTTACGAATCTTCCTCGCCTTTTGAAGAATTTCTTGAAATCTCTTACGGCCATGGCGTATTCTTCGTCATCACTTTCGGAAGATGAGCTATCTTCGATACTAGATTCCTTTCTAACTTTCAAGGCGATTGACTTGCTTTGCTCTCGTTTTTCTTTGACCATTTCGGAATCCTTCTTAATAATAACTTCGTAAACTTTTAGATTTCTAATTAATTCATCAAGTTGCAATGTTGACAAATTCTTTGATTCTTCAATCGCCGTCACTTTAGCTCGCCATTTTGGATGAAGAGCCCTAAGAAACTTCGTAACAAAATTCTTACTAGAAAAATTCTCATCAAGTGCTTTTAAACTTGTGATGATAGTGTTAAATCTAGCAAAAGCATTATCAATTGATTCCTCTTCCGGAATCGTGAATTGCTCATATTGTTGAACAAGTAGATCTATCTTATTATCTTTGACTTGACTATTACCTTGGTGAGTTATTAGTAAAGAGTTCCAAATTTATTTTGCGGTTTCACACATAAAGATCCTTTCGTACTCTTTACGTGGTAGCGCATTATAAATAACCATTTTTGCTTCATTATTTTTAGCAAGTTTTCTTTTTAAATTATCATTTTGTTTTTCAAAAGGTACGATTTAATCTTTCTTTGTTTCGGGGTTATTTTGAATAGGTAAAAAATCACCATTAGTAATAACATGCTAAAGATCTAGATCTTTTGACTTCACATAAGTTTCGAATCGATTTTTCTAATATAAAAATCCTTCACTTTCAAATAGTGGTGGTCTTTGCATAGATTGCCCTTCTAAATATTTTTCAGATTCCATAGATCGTTACAAGTTTTAAAATACAATATATTTTAAAGATCTTGCTAGACGTGGCTCTGATACCAATTGTGGAAAACTAGAAGGGGGGTTGAATAGTTTTATGTCCTTTTTAAATTTATTACCAAAATATTTTGTAGCTTATTAAAAACTTTCAATTCGATCTCAAGTGATTTCAAGTGACAACCAATATAAGCAATTCTAATCTAATAATGAAAGTATTGAAATGTAATGAAGAAAAGATAGAGTTAGAAAGATCAAACCACAGCACGCGAATTTATAGTGGTTTGGCTACAAGGACACCTTCCTTGCCCTACTCCACTCCCCGAGTACCACACTCGAGAGTTTTCTTCACTATGTCAACAAACTCCTTATGGTGGAGAAACCTTACACACCTTGGCTTACACGAGTTAACGACACTAAGCTAAATGTCGAGTTCTAATCGTAGCTAGAACCAATCTCACAACTTCTTCAAAGGCTTCACACCTTCTTCACACCTTCACAACTTCTTCAAGACTTCACACCTTCTTCACACCTTGTCAACTTCACACCTTCTTCTAAGCACAACTAAGTCACAACTTCTAAACTACTTTACAACACACCTAGTTTCTACAATCAAGAAATTTACACAACACTTTTACAAATATCTAACACTACTACAATATGAAACTAGCTATTCACAACACTACTACAATTAGATGGATGTAGTGGAGTGTTCTTCTTCTTGCACTTGAGTGGATGAAGCTTTGGATCATTTGGAAACAAAGACTTATGAATTATATGATCAAAGGATTTTAGATCTAGAAATGGAGGTTGGATCAGAAAGTTTATAGTGCAAAAAGGTGAGAAAAATATGTGAAATGATCCAATATTTATAGGGCCAGAAAATACTGTTCTGGAGCGTGCCGGTCCCCTTAATTAGGGGGCGGTCCCCTTAATGATTAAGGGGGCCGCCTAGTAAAATTAAGGGGGCCGCCCTGCTGAACGTTGGAAAAGTTTTTCTGGATAAAATTTGCCCTTTTTGGTTGGAAATTTGAAATCATATCTTTGTAGTTTAATATAGCATTACCAAAAATGATTTACAAATATATATAAAATGTTTATATCATTTTATAAGATGTTATGTCTTAAGACAAAATTTCCTTTGATCATGTAATGCATAAGATGCTTAGTTTATGCATACCTTAAGTGATATTAGATGTAGAGGTAAATATTTGTTACCAAATACTTGTTTACGTCTTAATCTTGACTTAATTTGATTTGAGTTTTGTGATTATCAAAACATAAGTTTATTGAGAGATATTAATAACATTATTTATATCAACAAATCGGTTTCGGTACGTACCTCTTTTGAAGATCCGGCCATGAGACAAGTCTCAGTCTTATCATCTTCTTCGCCATTACTCCAAGCACCGCTAACATATGCCCTTTAGTTTTTGTCCCTTATTTGGTGTGGACAATCTCCAACTAAGTGTCTTGTATCACCACATCCAAAACATCTCCTCTCACCTTTGATGTATCTATCTTCACTAGCTTTTTGAGGAGCGTTATTTTCCTCTCGTGGTTGTCTTACAAATCTTCCTCTTCGCTTAAAAAATTTCTTGAAACCTCTAACCGCGAATGCATACTCTTCGTCATCACTTTCCGAGCTTGAGTCTTCATCATCACTTAATTCCTTTTTAGCTTTTAATGCAATTGATTTTCTTTCCACTTTACTATTTACAATATCGGAATCATTTTTAATGATTAACTCATGCACCTTCAAGTTACCAATGAGCTCATCTAATGATAAAGATGCCAAGTCTTTGGATTCTTCAATTGCCGTGACCTTTGCTCTCCACTTCGGATGTAAAGCCCTGAGATATTTCCTAACACAACTTTTGATAGAAATTTGCTCATCGAGTGCTTTTAAACTTGTGATTATTGTGTTAAATCTAGCAAATGAAATATCTATAGATTCATCTTTAGGTATGATAAATTGTTCATATTGTCGAACCAAAAGATCGATCTTATTGTCTTTGACTTGATTATTACCTTGATGAGTAACTAACAAAGTTTTCCAAATATCTTTAGCCGTATTCCACATAAAAATTCTTTGAAATTCCTTTTTAGGCAAAGCATTGTAAATAACCATTTTTGCTTCATCATTTTTAGCTAATTTCTTTTTAAGAGTATCACTTTATTTGTCATAAGGAACAACTTCATTTTGTTTAGTTTCAAGATTAAATTCAATTGGTTTAAAGTCACCCATTGTAATAACATGCCAAAGATCAAGATCTTTTGATTTCACATACGTCTCGAATCGAGTTTTCCAATAAATAAAACTATCGGCCTCAAAGAGTGGTGGTCTTTGCATAGACTGCCCTTCTTGATATTTTACAAATTCCATTGATCGTTTAGAAGAGGGGGGGGGGGGTTGAATAGTTTCACCGTTATTAATCACATTTTTATAAAATTGGCTTTACAAATTGTGTTTGACAAAAGGATTCGATTCGAAGCTTACGTGAAATCAAAACAACAATAGATATAAGCAATGTAAATAAACAAGTAAAGATAAAGAAAGGAAAGATCAAACTGGCACATGAAGATTTATAGTGGTTCGGCTATGAAGCTCACTCCTTCGTCCCTACTCCACTCCTCGAGTCTCACACTCGAGAGTTTCACAAACACTATATAACATGCTCCCTTATGGTGGAACAAACCTTACACAAGCTTACACCAAGTTTAACGACACTAAGTGGAATATCGAGTCCTAATCCTAGCTAAAACCAATCTATCAAAGCCCACGTGGCTTCACACCTCGTACCAACACGATGGCACGATACAACACAATACACAATATAAGACTTGCACTCAAGTCCTATTACATACATGAAACAATGAATTAAAGAGATGATAGATCCGCAACAATAAGATGAGATGAGCAAAACTCTTCTTCAACACTTCGTTTCTTGATTACAACAAATGTTCTTCTCTTGCACTTAGAGGAAAGATGAGTGTGATCACTTGTAAACAACTAGAACTTGATAATGTGATCAAAGAGTATGTTGGGATCAAAGTTTTTGATCCTAACACGTAAATGGAACGACATTTACGGGATTACATTAGTTATGATTGAAGGCAAATACACAGGTACTGAAACCGTCATTATTGTAAAGTAGTGTGTATGTTGCCCTATATAAGCCCTCCTAGACTTCACTAGGAGGGTGAGACTTAGTGTGTAATTTTACTCTTTCTTTTCATTCAATAAAATCACCTAGTTTCCCTTCTCTCTCTACTCTCTCTCTCTAACAATGGGTTTCTTATTCTTTCACCAAACCCGACCTCCCGAATCACATAATCAACATAAAACTATGATCCTACAAGTGGCATCAGAGCCAAGGTTATTACTTTGTTGATTTGTGATGTTATCTTGTCATTTATGTGGATTCGTATGTTGTGTTTAAGCTGTTTTACCTCATTTTCTTTGTATCCGGATTTTGTTTTTATCCAACTTTAAAGGTAACAGTTTTTATGTATCAAAATGGTCCAAAAAGTCTATAGCTTTCTTATACAGTTTGACAAAACTGCTACTTGTGTCTTTAATGGTCCAAGTTCACAGTTTTGTGTGTAACTTATTTTCGTGATTTTTTTGGCTCCATCCCGTGAAGTAGACTATCTTTTTTGTTCCAAAAACATGGTCAGAAGTGGTCTCGGAATTTTTGGCCGAAAAAAATCAGAAATCATCGCCGGAATCTGGTCGGAATTTCTTGTATAAGAAATTTTCGAGATGTACTTGTTTTCGAGAAATAAACTTGTTATCGAGAACAATAACCCTAAACTGTCGAAATCTTTTCTCGATAACAAAAGTTCTCGAAAACTTCAACCATGTTCTCGATAGGTTAAAAGTTCTCGATAATAAAGATCTCGATAAATCATTTCTCGATAAGTTGCAAATTATCGAAAAGTTATTTTTTTTTCGAGAAGTAACCAAATGAAAAAGAGATTAAGATGAAGAAGAAGCGACCAGTTGACTACAAACCATTATACCAAGACTCTCGTGACTTCAGTATTATAACATCACTAGTCCATATGCTCTAATAGAAAATGGAAAAGAAAAGAAAAAAAAAATAATAGAAACTCACAGCCGTGCCATAACCAGTCCACAAACAACAACATCACAACTTCCTCACATCTCCAATTAATATATAACAATCAACAACCTCATCTCATTATCCATCATCAAATAAATTATACGAAGACATGAAAAAAGACAATGAGATCTCTGATTGATTCAAACTTTGCTACTAATCTCTTACAAGATTGTTTAGTTTGAACAATATCATCATCGATCTATCTTGGAAAGCTTTGCTTACTTAAATATCCGAAACATATAAGAAAAGAAAGATAACAAGAATGTTATTTTCTTCCTTCGGTTCGTCTACAAAACAAACATGTACGACCTTACCCGAGACCTCACGAAGAGACCTTGAAGCCGAAAAGTTAACTAAATTATTTGAAGAATTCGTCTTTGTTGGTGTTCGTTTTCTGACTAAAAGAAACCAACCACGAAGAGATTTAAGGTTGGGTCCGTACAGGTGTTGTGAGTATCGTTAACCAATGTTTGATCTGGATAACATACGCAAAAGATGTTGTGTTCATGGAATTTGATCTGGATAACTGAGTGGGAGATAGATGGAGAGATGGGGGCGGATTGTTTGAAGTTGTGTGTGATTAGGTTTTGGTAAGCATGAGTATTAGGGTACCTTGAGTTAACTGACTTTGTTTTGGATCGGGTTTATCAGCTGAACTGGATTGGCTACGTGTCATAGTGGGCTGAAACAAATTAACAAAGTTTTATTATTGGACTGGGCCTAATCTTTGCTAATAAATCCAAAATTTTGATCTAATATGGTTAAATGGCTATAATATTATATCAAAAATTGACATGGTCTGAAATGTAATGATACAAATGTATTTTTTATGCATTGAGTTAATTCTTGGTATAATAATTGACTAAAAGGAATGGTATTTTGGTCATACAAAATTTTCACGGGGATGCATTTTTGACAAGATCGGGAAACCATTATCAAATTCATTAAACCGTCAAAAGGCTAGAATTGTGCATTTAACCGTAAGATGTGACTACGGCGATAATTCTTTATTATTTATTTGAGATTGAAGTGGGATTTCACGGGTGCGTGTACTTAGTATCTTGAAGATATCGGGGTTGGTTGGATGAAGATTCTTCGAGATCCTTGTTCGAGCTTTTAACCTTTACAATGACGAAGACTTGGATATCTAGTTATTTTGTGATTCTTCCTCTATGTTACCACAAATAACTATCACTTTAAGGAGTTACGTTGTAGTGCTCAGTGTCACATGAAGTTGTGGATAGTCAAGAGGTGATGTACGTCTTATACTTGATGGTTGGTTGGTTGATGAGTATAAAGTACTTAGGGATTCGATGAGGTGCGAACTCTCTACACCACTCTTAGTCATACATTAGTGCAAGTTTAAGTCACAAGTTCAGGCTATTTTACTTCGCTCTCAAGTTCATAATATTGAGTTTTCTCCATCAGTAGTCACTACAAAAAGCCGTCAGAATGATAATGGGGTCGGTAAAGAGTTAGATGAGAAGAGTATCAAAGAGTAGAGTTGCTTATCAGCAGTTGATTCTCACTGGCTATTTTTTTTAATACTTTACACATAATCGGTTAGTTAGACATATGGGGTTACGCTGCCTCCGTTTTCCATCGTAAACATAGTGTGTATGCTTCCGATTCCGCGAAGACATCGTGGGTGTTCTTTGCTTTCTTACCCTTTTCTTGCCTTCTTTGCGAAAACACTCATTTTCCACGAGGTTCTGCAATTAGGGGGAAGAAATGTGCACATCAGGGACGCATAATAGACTCACGTGATCGAGCTTACAATTTTATTACTACCGGAGAGACGTCCGCAAAGATGATCAGTGGTTCAATTTTGTGATTTTGGTGTAATCGTTTCAACTCTCGCGGGTTGTGAAGTGTGAAGTAGCCTGCATATGTGAGAAGATCTTGCTGATTTCTTGCATGTTACCCCCGAACGGAGCTTCCGCATAGAGTACAACTGTGATTAAGTGACTAGTCAGATTTGCTTGGTGTGGTTTACTGTGTCATCTACAAATTCCGCTGCGTACTCACAACTTCAAAAGTTAGAAGACATGTTGACTACATCAAAGTTTCGAATCTGCTGAAGACGGTTGTCAGTTTGGGGGGAAGCTGATTCAGAAACTTCGCCAAAAAGAAGTGTACGAAGAAGCCGCCAAAGACATGCAGCATGAATTGGGGGGAAGTTAATCCATTTCTTGCATATTACATCATTTGCCTACAAGTGAAGATAAAGTTTTTCAAGCCGAGGTACAAGATGAAGACAAAGAGCGTCAACTGTAGTCATCCTCAGCATTTGAAGAGCTTATGAAGACCTTTCTTTATTCTTATTTGTACTTGTAGGAAATGTTGTAAGTAATCCCTTATGTCGCACCATTGGGGGAAGATTGTTGGGATCAAAGTTTTTGATCCTAACACGTAAATGGAACGACATTTACGGGATTACATTAGTTATGATGTAAGGCAAATACACAGGTACTGAAACCGTCATTATTGTAAAGTAGTGTGTATGTTGCCCTATATAAGCCCTCCTAGACTTCACTAGGAGGGTGAGACTTAGTGTGTAATTTTACTCTTTCTTTTCATTCAATAAAATCACCTAGTTTCCCTTCTCTCTCTACTCTCTCTCTCTAACAATGGGTTTCTTATTCTTTCACCAAACCCGACCTCCCGAATCACATAATCAACATAAAACTATGATCCTACAGAGTATGTTTAAGAAAGAATTTCAGAATACAGAAGGTTTTGGTGCATTAGAGGTGAAGATTTCTGAAGGAAAACAGTTCTGTATTTATAGGCGTCAGGAAAGAGGCGACGGTCCCTTAAATGTTGGACGGTCCCTTATCGATAAGGGACCGCCGTCCGATTTAAGGGACCGTCCAGACAAACACTCCCCGTTTTGTACTGACGTGGTGAAAAACTATCTGGTGAAGTTTTGTTGTCGGTTTTGAGTGGGAAATATGGCTGTTATGGTTTTGAATGTTGAAAACATTTTCTTAATAAAACATTTCTTTAAATTATACAAAAATACCTTTGTAAAAATGTTTTATGACATGAAAATGTAGAGTTTTTAAATCCTTTGATCACATACACAAGTTGCTAGAAGTTTATACATACCTTAAGTAATGTTGATGACGAAAACGAGTTTTCCCGATTAAAAACTTATAAGTCGTAGTTTTTTGTAACGTGTGTTTGTATTTTGTGATTATCAAAACTAGTAGAGACCGATTAATGTAAATGACATTTTTGACATTATTTGTATTAACAGTTTGTTGAAACAATGCTCATACATTATGTCTAATTAACTTCCTCTGTCCATATATATTCTGCTCACCCTGTGTGAGGCTATCATTGTTGTTATGATGATTGGGTCGGATGATGGTATCAACGCGTCCCACAGAATACTTCTCGGTAGGGTACGTTGCCAGGTGATGACTGATGCGTAGGGATTGCACCAGGCTTTACCTCTCAAGGGATCTTGAGAAGCTTACAACCCCCACAAGGCAGTGTACCTGATCGATGTAGTATAGTATAATGACAAGTACCGGGGGATTGATCGTTCAGCTAGGAATAGTGTCGCTAGGATTAGAAAACCTAATTACTAGTTCTAGAGATGAGAGATGATTCTTTTTTGTATTTTTATATTTTTTAGAAAGCAAGTAAATATCTCGGGTTTGAAGGATTTGGGCGGAATTAGTTGCTAGTCAACTAACCCAATACTAAAGATGCAATCAAAATAAAATACTAAAAATGAAAATAAAACTAAATTAAACTAAGGTTGTGAGCAATAAGTGGAGAAATGTGTTTACTTAGATTTCACTACTCCCTAGATATCTTTTACACGTTAATTACTTGTTATAGTTGCGTGGATGACGGATTGTATTCCTTAATACCATTCATGGGGTGGCGTACTTAACTCCCCAATCCTATGAGTGCCTACTTCACTCCTATGTCGAGCCGGCTAAGAAGCTCCTAACATGGGATCATTAGAATTTACTCATGCATTAAATACAACCAATAAAACCTAGTACACATTGGTTCATGTTTCCTAAGACGTTCAAGCATGTTACCAATTGGAGATCTGCCAGTTTTCTTAAGCCTAACATTGAAATCATTCATCCAATACAACCATAAACAAGTAATCAACACATAATCAACATCTAGGTTTCATTAGATCTAAGCAAACACAAGATAAATCTAGCCTAGCATGGTGGAATCAAGACAAGCACAAGATATAGACAACCAACACATAGACATATTGATTGAATTAAAAGAATAGTTATCTCAATAACACATGTAAGGGTTCAAGGGCTGAAAACCCTTGAAAAAGTTGTAAAATACGTATATGGTTCGGCCTTAGGGTTTCTCCAAACTTGTTCCTCTCAATGAATGAAAATTAGAAAACTATATATAGATAATAGAGGCTGACGGCGTCAAGAAAAACCTTGTAACGCCGTCATCTCGCCGCCAAAATAATCCTCGGATTGCCTTGATCTACATCTGACGCCGTCATGTATTCCATTTTTCCAGGCCGTCACATATTAAAATCTTGACGCTCTTCTTTGTGACGCCTTCATTTCTGTACTGGATCGTCATGATCTTTACTCTTGACGCCGTCAACTTCTTCCTCTTGACGCCGTCACACACTGTTACAAGCATGGAAAATTAAGTCTTTGGCGTTTTCTTCACTTTTATGCTCAAAAAACGTCCGAATTGCCTCCTTTTCCAGATTTCACTCCCAAAGTACCTAAAATCACAAAAGAAACGATTTAGGGCAATATTTAATCAAATAAATTCAATTCCGGGCTTAAATGACCCCTAAAAGTGGTTCATTTTTCACCTCATCATATACCCTTACACTTGAGATTTGCTTGTCCTCAAGCAAATGCGCTTTTATTCTAGTCAAAATACAAGTTAGGGGTCATTTAACACTAATATAAAAGTAATTACAACAAATAATCATTCCACTAAAGACCAAAGATAAGCACGGAGGTCATATACTAGCACCTCACAAATAGTGTTTAGATACTCACATCTCTCGGGTGTAATAAAGTATAAATTACAATATGGAAACGGAAGATATCTCTCACTACCTGTGATAGCAAAATAGATAACCATAGGCTTGGAAAAGGATCAAACCTCCACCACATGGCGTAAGCACCTAGGATAAACTATCAAAGAGGTCTTTTAAAGGGTTGTAACGTTAGGTGTAGGGATATGAAATACATGGTTTTGTTGGATATAGGCAGTCTTTACTGGTGGCGAGTTAACAATCTTAGTTAATTACATGTACAATGTGGCGTTGCTCAGCCAAGACTAGACTCGACTTAAGCTAATAAATGAAAAATAACAAAAACATAAAATAAACATAGAATGAAACGGGATGGTAGTCCGTTTTTTTTTTTTTTTTTTTTTTTTTTTTTTTTTTTTATTATTTTTTTTTTTGCATACACTCTTACCTTACCATCCAAAATAATACATCATAGGGAATGGAAATTCCCCTTACACTTGAATTTTTACATACTTT
Organism: Artemisia argyi; assembly: GCA_030686995.1. Taxonomy (NCBI): domain Eukaryota; kingdom Viridiplantae; phylum Streptophyta; class Magnoliopsida; order Asterales; family Asteraceae; genus Artemisia; species Artemisia argyi. The sequence goes on from CM060682.1 coordinate 146,122,317, forward strand.
ACAATAAACTAATCTAATGACTCGAATTAAGAAAATCAAAACACTTGGAGTACTTTTAAGATTAACGCACATATGGGGGTAATAATATGATGTTCTTCCCCATTACTTCATAAAATAAGTACTTTACCCATGAGTCCCAATCGTCCCAAAACAATATGTACAAGGATATGACTCGACTTAGCAACCATGTAATCAATTAGATAGTTAACTTAGGGTTTAACAAATAACAATAATGCACTAAAGATGAGTGCATACACGGAAGGCTAAGGCAATTTGGGTGTACATTTAAGTGGGGTGTAACAAATTCTTCCTTTAAGTAGAATGCTTAAAGTTAGAAATGAAAAGATAGGCTCGGAGGGGTGTACTAGGGGTTTCGTGTACTAAAAATGAGTACAACGCTAAGGTGTGGGAAAAATTAGTTGACTTAACTAGCCAAGTAATATGACTTAAATGGTCAAGTAATTATGATACGGGTTTAACACAAGGGTGATCCTAATGCCTCTTATCATGTAGTAAATCCTACTACACGAATGTAGTCTCACTAGCGGTCTCGGGATGCATCACTAACGCAAGTTCTAGAATCTAAATGCTACCGGTACACTCATAAGCACTAATAGTAAATGCTTTTCCTATCAAATCTAAAGGCGAACCTCACATATTTGGGTGGAAATTTTTTCTGAAAGTACGGTTTTGTGCTAGTCATATAATCTCCTATCCATGAGACGCTTGCTATGGCTAAAGTTTCACTCCTAAATGTTGTAAGAAATTTTAAATTTGGCGCTAAAATTGCACTAACAAGTATTTCTCATAGTTTTATTACACATCTACCATCAAACAAACAAACTCAAGCGAAAGTGTATTTGTAAGGTATCATCATTTTACCCTCCCCTTACACTTAAGTTGAACATTGTCCCCAATGTTCAAGTAAAGAATGTAAAAGTGAAAAAAGTAAAACAAATGAAATCAAATACTCCCCTGATTCGCTCGATATGGATAATAAGGTGGCCAGGTTAAATCTTCCTCCAAGAAAATGAACACTCAAAGCTTCCCTTCCAGAATATAAGTCATCTTCTTGTCATACATAACCTATAAATCCTGAGAAAACAAACAAAGCAACCTCGCATAAAATCGGCAGCAATCTACATAAGTTACTAAATCCTAAAAAACAAAATAAGATATAATGCTTGTCGAATGAAGTTTGCAGATTCCCTGGAGATTATAAAACTTAATAATTCGACAAAAAACTTTAAGACTCCGTTAGAAAAACAAAACTGGTAAAATTTCCAGATTTTTACACGTGACGCTGTCAAGAGCAAGCTCATGACGCCGTCAGAAGTGACCTGCAGAAATTCTTATGTTAAGTTTCCGGAAAATTTCTAGAAAAACTTGGTCCTACTTCTTGGAAAATCCTGCAAAACTTCATTATGACTCAATACAAGCATTTGACTCTAACAAATACGAATATACATGTTCACTTAATATTGTGGAGAATCATGATCGGTTTGTTTATTAAAAACATATTTGGGGTTTCCCCTTACACTTATCTTTTGCAAAAATACCTTTTGGGTGAAGTTAAGACTAGGCCAAAACAACAAAGTAAAGTATTTCCACTTTTTAGTTTAGAAACATGATCTACCAATAATAAAAATAAAGCATGCATACGGAAGCAAATAACAAACAAACAAAAATAAAAATCACACAAAGCATGGGTTGCCTCCCAAGAAGCGCTTTTCTTTATTTACGAGTCTTGTAGCTAGACTCAAGGTCATGGGTTACCGTGTATCGCTTATGCTCACATAACCAAGCGTGAGCCATCTAATAGTCGCCTCATCTTTCTTATAATCATCTCCTAACTCTAAACATCCGTGATAGTATCTTTTATTCTTTTCATGAGTATATTTAAGCCCTTTTCTCTTATCATTCTCACTTAGCATTTCTATGGGCGGATACCTACTACACTTTTCCATGGAAAAATCCTTGAACCTATGGTGTGTGCGGGGCATTTGATAGACAAAATCTTCATCCCCATCCGAGAATGTAATTAACCCTTCTATAAGTTTTTCATCGAGGTTGGTCAACCGTTTGAAAGGTCTTCCAAACACAACTTGGGTCAACTTATCATCATTAAATTCTCCTAGACTCTCCATAACCATGAACTCAACAAGATAAACCAAACTCCCTACAAATACATGCAATGGTATTGTCCTAGCAATAATATTTTCCCCTTTGTATTCTAACTCATCTACCATGATTTTATTATATTCATTACGCGAGATTATGTTCATTGGGAGAGATGAGTTAAGATAGGCATTAAAGCTCCTAAATCCGATCTTACAAGGAAATTGCATGTTGAATGAACTGTCACTCTCAATCCTTGTTCTAGGGTTGACATACCTAAGAGGGTTCACTTCCTCTTCCATCCTATTCTCATTAATCACATCACCATCATCAAGATCCTCATCGGAGTCTGAATAGTAAAAAGGACTAGCCCTACGGTCATCATCATGATCAGACTCCTCTAACTCAGAATTATTGCCAAAGTGGTGGTTGGGCGAGAGGTTAGGTGGGTTCTCATTCTCCACTAAAGGGATTGGGGCGGGCATTTGGAAAATCCTACGACGAAAAACACGAATAACAGGAATCAAACGATCAATGTTATTGTTATCCATCGAGATAATTTACGAACAAAGGAAACAAATAAATAAGATAGACTAAAGAAAACCTAAAAATAAAAATAAAATCTTGCTAGAAAGGAATCTAGCAAGTAGATCTAATAAAAAGAGATTCTAACCTAGACAATAACTATTCCCCGGGCTGCGGCGCCAAAAACTTGATGCGCGTAGGGATTGCACCAGGCTTTACCTCTCAAGGGATCTTGAGAAGCTTACAACCCCCACCAGGCAGTGTACCTGATCGATGTAGTATAGTATAATGACAAGTACCGGGGGATTGATCGTTCAGCTAGGAATAGTGTCGCTAGGATTAGAAAACCTAATTACTAGTTCTAGAGATGAGAGATGATTCTTTTTTGTATTTTTATATTTTTTAGAAAGCAAGTAAATATCTCGGATTTGAAGGATTTCGGCGGAATTAGTTGCTAGTCAACTAACCCAATACTAAAGATGCAATCAAAATAAAATACTAAAAATGAAAATAAAACTAAATTAAACTAAGGTTGTGAGCAATAAGTGGAGAAATGTGTTTACTTAGATTTCACTACTCTCTAGATATCTTTTACACGTTAATTACTTGTTATAGTTGTGTGGATGACGGATTGTATTCCTTAATACCATTCATGGGGTGGCGTACTTAACTCCCCAATCCTATGAGTGCCTACTTCACTCCTATGTCAAGCCGGCTAAGAAGCTCATAACATGGGATCATTAGAATTTACTCATGCATTAAATACAACCAATAAAACCTAGTACACATCGGTTCATGTTTCCTAAGACGTTCAAGCATGTTACCAATTGGAGATCTACCAGTTTTCTTAAGCCTAACATTGAAATCATTCATCCAATACAACCATAAACAAGTAATCAACACATAATCAACATCTAGCTTTCATTAGATCTAAGCAAACACAAGATAAATCTAGCCTAGCATGGTGGAATCAAGACAAGCACAAGATATAGACAACCAACACATAGACATATTGATTGAATTAAAAGAATACTTATCTCAATAACACATGTAAGGGTTCAAGGGCTGAAAGCCCTTGAAAAAGCTGTAAAATACGTATATGGTTCGGCCTTAGGGTTTCTCCAAACTTGTTCCTCTCAATGAATGAAAATTAGAAAACTATATATAGATAATAGAGGCTGACGGCGTCAAGAACAACCTTGTGACGCCGTCATCTCGCCGCCAAAATAACCCTCGGACTGCCTTTATCTACATCTGACGTCGTCATGTATTCCATTTTTCCAGGCCGTCACATATTAAACTCTTGACGCTCTTCTTTGTGACGCCTTCATTTCTGTACTGGGTCGTCATGATCTTTACTCTTGACGCCGTCAACTTCTTCCTCTTGACGCCATCACACACTGTTACAAGCATGGAAAATTAAGTCTTTGGCGTTTTCTTCACTTTTATGCTCAAAAAACGTCCGAATTGCCTCCTTTTCCAGATTTCACTCCCAAAGTACCTAAAATCACAAAAGGAACGATTTAGGGCAATATTTAATCAAATAAATTCAATTTCGGGCTTAAATGACCCCCTAAAAGTGGTTCATTTTTCGCCTCATCAATGACATCAAATAAGTACATATTATTGTCATCGTTTATCCTATTTATTTGACTTATTTTATATTATTATCTATGAGAATCGATACTTAATTGTTTACTTTAGTAATTCTCAAGTAAAAACAAGCAATTGGTGAAAGTTAGTGATTTTGGACAAAATATGAAGCTAAATGATCAAGATTGGAGAAGTCTACCGAAAGATGATTTGAAGACCATTGCCTGACTTTGAAGAATGCGCCACATCTAATTAATCTGATGCGCCGCATATGAAAATTTGGTCAACGAAGAAGAACCAACTTGTTTTAGCCAGATACGCCGCATCACAGTTCTGACATACGACGCATCACTTTCCAGACTTCACCAAATACAATCCAAGAAACTGAAGGACATGCGCCGAATTGCATTGAAGATACGCCGCATCTAAAGATGGTGTACGAATATTTCAGAATATATTAATCTTGGACCCCACGCGAAGTTAAGTCAATGCGCTGCATCTACTTATTAGATGTGCCGCATTGATCCCTCAGAAAGCTTCTATAAATACCCCAAGATACAGCCGGATTTCGTATACCAAAAACCCTAGAACGAAAAGAAGAAACCCTAAGGAGAAGAATAAAGACGAAAAGGCAACACAAGACACACCAAATTGAAGATTTCATAGCAGTAAGAAGGTCACCCGCACACCTGCACTTGCCGGAGGTCTCATTGGAAGCACTCTCTCTATTCCTGGGTGTATCCTGAGGTAGGGGTAGGATCTATCTACATTCTACCTCCCCCATACCCTGCTCCATCGAGATTGGGTATGTTGTTGTTATAGCAGTAAGAAGGTCCTGAATGTGTTTTAATTCAATTAAATAGTTTTGTTTTATTGTAATAGTACACTTTAATCCATCAGGATTGATGGGCTTATGACTGCCATATTGCTCCCCTTAAAATTGCTTTCCCATCGATTACAATTTATATGATGTTTTTTTTGTTCTTGTTATATGTGCTTTGATAACCTCTGTGTCTAGCAGTAGCAAGCTTGGGCGGCCATACCCCTCCTATGATTACTTCACTAGCATTATAAGTTAGTGTATGATTGTAAAAAGGATAAATAATTCTTAGACATAAGTGATCATTAATGGTTTACTCGCCTATAGTCAAGATACCAACGAGAGAGAATAGTTTACGGT